>JAGDQO010002997.1:0-10287 GCA_018342035.1 Solanum appendiculatum
TCATGATATTTATGTAATTATAGTACTATGTCTTAAATAATGTAATATTTAGATGATTTTGAAATATAAAAAAAAAACGTAAATCTTTCTAGAACAAACGAATAAGAAAATAGTGTCACAAAAAACGGAACAGGTAGAACCATACTTATCATATACATCTACATGTGATTACATTATTTGTTACTAGGGACGGATGGAGCTACCCGTATCCAAACGAGAGTACAAAGTACTTAATTGACACCCCTTCACCAGAAACACTTAGATAGATTTTTTTAAAATCTTATATATACTATATCATGAATCTATGGCCACTATATATGTGTGATAAATACTTCCTTATATTTATTATTTTACATCATTATAGCGTATAAAATTTAAACTCATTTACATATTGCATTCAATATATAGGATGTTGTTGGGCATTTTCCGCGGTTGCGGCCTTAGAAGGAGCAAACAAACTCTCAACGGGCAATTTAATTTCACTCTCCGAGCAACAACTACTAGATTGCACAACCGAAACCTACGGTTGTGGCGGTGGATTAATGACCACGGCCTACGATTACATCGTAAAAAACGACGGTATCGCCGCGGAATCCGACTACCCTTACGAGGAAAATCAAGATTCATGCAAAATTCAAGACTCGATAGTAAAAATGAGTCGATATGAAACGTTACCTCCATCGAGTGAACCAACGTTACTTACCGCGGTGTCGCGACAGCCCGTCTCGGTAGGTATTGCGGTGAATGAAGACTTTAAGTCGTACCAAAGTGGTGTTTATGATGGAAATTGTGGCGATGAACTTAATCATGCAGTTACTATAGTTGGGTATGGGACAGATAATGAAAATGGTGCAAAATATTGGTTGATTAAGAATTCATGGGGGGCTAGTTGGGGTGAAAATGGTTACATGAAAATTGCTAGAGATATTGGAAATAATGATGGTCTTTGTGGGATAGCTACTAGGGCTTCCTATCCTATTGTTTAGAAATTTGGTCTAAATTAATAGCACATGATCTTAAGTGCTTGTTTGGTTAATGATGTGTATTAAGTTAAATTAAAAGTCCTTGTATTACATACTTGTAGTACTATGTTGGTTTGAAGAGAAAAGAAGTTGAATATTTGTGGAGTTAATTATATTTCTCAGACGGTCAATCAATTAATAATTTTTATTTTAAACAGTCACTTGATTTTGTTTTGTAACATAATTAAGAATATAATTATCTCATAAAATCACTCAACTTTATTATGTAACAGAAAGGACAATCAACTCTTGTAATTTTACATAGAAGGCGGAATGACCTGGGAGGTAGGCCCTTGTACTTGGCTCCGTTTGCAAGTTGGATCATTGTACTTACGACTTTGCCAACTGAACTCTTAAACTCATTCAAACACAATATTTTAAACCCTTTTCTCATTCGATGTGTGTGCGTGTAGTACACTCATTTTACACATGAAATACCACGTCATTTTTTAATGACACATCATTATATTATTAATTTTTTTTCAATGACAAATCAGAATTTAAATAATTAAAAATAAATAATATTTAAAAAAAAGTACAACTTTCTCTGTCTCTCTCTCTCTCTCACTGTACTCATTAGTCATTTTCCGCTTCCCACGTCATCTTCTTCATCCCCACCCTTTACCCCTAACCCAAAAATTAAAAAACTACCATTTTTATCTTTCTTCACCGTGCACATTCAAAAATGTTCACAATCACAAAATGTGATAGATTATAATTAGCTTTTGCACATGCTTTAGATTCTATTTATTTTGATTTGATAAAAAAAATTTCAAGAAAACTTCAAGTTGAAAAAAATATATTTATGAATAAATTCAAGCAATAAATCTTAAAAAATTAAATTTATAAAAATGGTGAATGATATGTTTTCTTACAAAAGTTTATTTTTAATTTTTTATTTGATGATTATGGTGATGGGTGTACGTCAAAGAAGAAGAAGAGAAATGAGGTAGGGGCGGGGGTGGGGAAGGGGGGCTGGGGCTGAAGAACAAGAGGAAAAGGGTGGGGAAGGGGAGCTGGGGCTGAAGAACAAGAGAAAAAAGGTGGGGTGGGGTAGGGGGTGTTGGGGCTGAAGAAGAAGAGAAAAAGGGTGGGGTGGGGCTGAAGAAGAAGAGAGAACGGGTGGGGTGGGGTGGGCTGGAGAAGAAAGATTTTGAGATTTATTTTTTTTAAAAAAAATAATTTATTATTATTATTTTGTCTTATAATTTTGACAATTTTTGAATAAAAAATATTGCATTCACTTGCTTAAAAATGTGTGCAGTCACACATTTATCCAACTCAGCTATTTTAATGCCACATAAGCTTGGTCAATGGTCAGAGGGGTTTAAAAAATAGAGTTTCATCGAGTTTAAGGGTTCATTTGGAAAAGTGATGAGTAGAAGAGTTCAACTGACAAACGGAGCCATGTACAGGGGCTTCCCAAGTCATTCCGCCTACATACAAATTAAGTCACTCAATCAATTCAGGCGAAAGAAGTCAATAACTTATGTTGTTTTGAAGAGAAAAGAAGTTGTACTGTCCGTGTGAACAATTTTTACACACACTACAAAATAAACAAAGAGTTTAAGTATTATGTGTTGTTCGTTGAACAATCTTTACAGTACACTATCAAATTATTTTTACCTGTTGTAGCAAATAACATATTTTATTTTAAAGATTTTCGATCTCATATTTTGAAGAGACTTACATGTGGATATGTAATGATTCGGTTGGTTATTTTTGGAATTTTCGTTCAAGTTATCATTTTGCCCCTCCCGACATTTAACCTCGAGTTATTTCTGATTATTTTTTGAAAGTTAGTTTAAAACTTTGAGCAAATGTTGAGAATTTTGTAAGTTTTGAGTTTGAAAGGCTAAGTAGCTTAAAAGTAATTTTTGGTGTCATTCGGGGTTCGGATGCTTGAATCAGAACTCCGAAAGTTCTTTTGGATTCGGGGAATGATTTTAGGCTTAAGTGAGGTCTTGGTTGAATTTTCAGAGATTCCGAGATTGATTTTGCCTTTTTATGCTTTATGTTCATTCCTTGTGACTTTCACGGATGACGGGTCAAGGAGACCTCAAATTTGTGTTTCGACAGTTTCATTGAGTCCAGAACGTCGAGTACAATCAATTTGCATATATTATTTGTGTGTACGGAGTTCCGGACGAATCCCGAAGCTCCTTTCGATAATTTTTGTGTTGGCTGATTATTGCTGAAGTCTGGTATCTACTACCCTCGGGATCACGATAGGGGGTTCCCTTTCGCAAAGTTCGCGATTGCGAGACCCAGATCGCGAAAGTGAGGGAGATGTGAGTCTAGACCTTCGTGATCATAAAGGGTCTGTTCGCGATCGTGACCTTCGCGAAAGTGAAGGTCGAGATTTTTATGGGGTTCGCTTTTGCTACATCAGACGGGAGTTTTAACTTGTCATTTTTGGGGTTTAAGCCCTTTTTTTCATTTTTGATCTTGGTAGAATCCTTGGAGGCGATTTTGAAGAGATTTCTTATGCTAGATCATTTGGGTAAGCTTTTGTGACTCTAAAACTTCGTTACCCTTTGATTATTTATTTGTTTTAACATCAAAACTTGGGATTTTGATTGGTTAATCGCAAGGTTTTTCAAGAACTTGAGTTCTAAACAAAAATGGTGATTATGAATTGATTTTTATCCCTTTTTCGAAATGGTTTTCAACAATGAGTTCCAAATGCCTTGGGTAATATTTTCAAGTAAAGATTTTCGAATTCAAACCTTATTCCCGGATTTAAATTTTTGAGTTGATTGACCCATTTTTCAAATATATGAATTGAGAGTTGTTATTTTCGGGGTCTTATTGTGGTTACTTGATTGAAATATATGGTGGGGGCATTGGATAGCATTCATAAGGGGAAAACTCAAGCTTCGGATTGACTAATTGATTGCATTAAGGCAAGTGATCTCTTAACTTGGTAATCTGGTTGAATCGTCTATTTCCTTTCATTGTGTGTGTTGGAGAATAATGAGATTGAGAAAAGATTCATTGTTCCACTTGATTAATTTTAATGAATAAAAAGGGATTAATGAAAAGGCAACGTGTTGATCATAATGATTTGTGAATTACCTTGTTGTGGCTCCTATGTGTTGTTTGGTACTCACTCCTTGCTTCTACACTTGTGTAGGTTCCGAGCCCGGTAGCATGTGATTGCTCTTCTTCTTCTTCCATTCTGAGGCTTGTTGAAGGACTTTGAGAGGTAGCTGCTTGTCATCCCGGCGGACCCTCTTTTCCTTTTTGTTATGCTTTATTCTATTTGAGAAACAAAGACATTGAGACTTGAAATTATCTTTAAATTCCACATTTTATGTTTTATTGGCTTGTACACGTGACAACCAGGTTTTGGGGTTATTATAGAATAAATAAGTTTTTCGCTCTTATCTTGTTCTTGCTTTATCTTTCCGCATTTCTTTCATTTCGTTGGGTTGATACTGACTTGTCTTGGTGGGAATAGACAGGTGTCATCACATCCGTTTTTAGATCGTGACAAGATATCATTTAGATGACTTGATGGCCACTATAAAAAGTTGTTTGCATTTGACGGAATATAAAACTTCTTTTTTGTCGAACGAACACATTTCAATCAAATGAAATCTCCAGCTACATCAATTATTACAAAGCAACACTACTACGATAAAAAATAAAACAAAGACTATCACTAGTCTCCTATGACCAACCGCACCTTTCTCTGCCTTTATCTATGCATTTCCTTCCAATCATACAACTTCTCTATCCACTTCCTATCATTACTTTTCAATTTCCTACAAAGCTTGTCAAAAATTCTGTACTTACATTCTTCTTGTATCTGCTTACTTATCACTTGAGGCCTGCTCACCTTTTTGTTCCACAATGCATCATTCCTTGCTCTCCAGATTCCATATATTAGTGCAGCCAATACTGACCATAGGAAAGCTCTGCTTATTTTGCCTTTCGCACTTCTTGCCATTCTCCTCCACATCCTCTTCACGTCTATTTGTTGATATTGTATTCCCAACCAACTTAGTATTTCTTTGAGGCATCTTTGTGAATAGGTGCATATAAAGAATAGATGCTGTGTATTCGCAGTTAATTTATTCACCAACAGCTCGCAATCCCCCGATGAGAGTCTTTTTGCTGATACAGGTACTCCTAGATATCTAAACGTAGCCTGTCACCTCACATAAATCCTCTAATGCCTCTAATCCCATAGCCTGTTTTACATTGGACAAGATCCATCATTGCATTTGCATACAAATAATATAATACTCCGAATTAAACCACATACATTGTTGATCAATTAAGGATGAAAATATCGTATTTAAGAAAAATTTAAACGATTGGATAAGAAGCTTGCATGGCGATCCCACAAAGTCCCCCCTTAACATTAACATCTCTTAGCATTCTAATGTATCCCACAAAGTCCTCCCTGATCAATGCAAAGAGACATTGATGCTGAGGAAGGACTTTGTGGAATCGCGATGCAAGCTTCTTACCCAACTGCTTAAATTTAAAAGATTTAATTAGTATGACGCATATTAATTTATTTCCTAAAGACGAGTATTATTCATCGATCTCTAATCGATTATTATTTATGTAGTATTAGTCATATCAGCAAAATGTAATGCTAGAGCTTCTTTAATGTAAAAGAGGATCGATTCAACAATGAGAAATGAAATGTCATGACCTTAGCTTCTTTGAGTATCTACAATGGTGGTTCTTCGATAGTCGTCGCTATAACGACATTTGATTCGTGGGATAGGGATTACGATTCCAATATAAAATGCATAATTCTTTTATTCTATGTTTGGTTTGGTTTTTGACTTTGAGGTTAGTACATAACATCATAATTCCGGTATGATGTTTATATCGCCCTCAATATGGAATAACAATCTCAAAATTATCAATCCCTGAATAAAACACCAAATGATAAAGACACTGATCTTCTCCCAAAAGTCCTATAATAAATTAAAAGATTAAAGGTGGAAATAACAATTTATCTCAATTTATATTGTTTAAAATTAACCGTGTGTTTTATATCATCCCCGCCCCGGAATGTCCCGTGTTTAGTCAAATGAATAAAGTATCTACCAATAAAAGTATTTCCATGAATTAATCTCGTCGTTGTTAATCCTAGACTTACAATCGCATCATTATAATCTTGCTACATATGATTTGTTTATCAATCAAATAATCTCTAAAGGTTTTAGGATAATTAAGTAAAAGTAAGACTGAATACATGCACTGCAAATTTAGTGAGCATGAGAAAAGTGAAGTTGAGGTGAGACGGCTAGACAATATTAATGTTGTGCCCAAATACAAATAATTTAGATATCTAAGTTTGTTGTTTCAGTGGAACTAAATGATAGATGGAGATATTACTCATAGAATTAAATTTTGGATGATTGAAGTGGGATAATTTTGGGGTGTTATGTGATAGAAAAACAGCTACCAAAGTGAAAGATAAGTTATGTCGGCAAGTTATGTCGAACAAAAATGTTAAATGATATTGAATATTAGGCGGTTAAAGTCCAACATATTCAAAAGATAAGTATTATAGAGATAGGGTTGTTATGGTAGATCTGCAATCATGCTAAACGAGATAAAATTAAAAATAATCACTTTCTCTAGTATATGCAATTAATAGCATGCATGGTTGATTAATTCAGAAGAATGGAACACAATGTTAGACGATCACCATTTCATATAGTAATTGAAGTCAACCAGGAGTAACCTAGGTGTTATATATATAACTATTTCCCAGCTCATTGATAAAGTCTTTCAAATCCCTTTTCACATTTTGCCGCAATTTTCGCAAACAAATCATCCAGTAAATTGACATAATTTATTCAACAACACAGAGAAATTTTAATAGTTCAGTTGGTTGACTATCTGAATTATCACCTTGTCATAGTTTGATTCACTTTGTTTGGTCAAGAATGTGTTTTTATTTGATAAAAAATAAAATCTATTTTAGAGAATTAAGGTATCTGGTCAAGATTTTAGAGAGAAAAAAAAAGTCGGTGTTTTTAAATAATAACAATGATCTCTCCGTCAAATTAGATATTTTATATATAATTTTTTTAAAAATTAATCAACTACTATTTGTTGGTTCCTATGTTTTAAAAAGTGATGCACGTAATTGAAATCCAAGGAAACATATATAGTTGTATATCTTTTAGTTATAACAAATAACTTGAAATTTTGTATACTTTTATGAAGTAAAAAGAAAAAAGACTTGACTTAAAAGCAAGTTACACATTCCACACTATCATAAGTCCACTTTAATTAGACAGCTTCTTGTAGTTCCCTTCCTATTATAGAGTCTGATCTAATCAATATATTCTGTACAATGGATCTACCAGCCACAAATGCACTTTGATTACTTGATATTATTTCTGGCAGTACCTTCCTCAGTCGGTTGCACATCATTTTGGATATTGTTATATTGGTGTTGTTCATACCTGTAGGTAGTTTCCCCGTGTTAAAAATTCCATCACCCCTTCCACCACGTCCTTGCCCACAATTTCCCAATTGTCTTTAAAAAATTGACTTCCATCCATCACGGAATATAAAACTTAAACTTAATTAACAAATCTAGCATATAGATGTGAACTTTTCTTGAAACCAAAATGAACGCAAGCCTTCTAAAGTTTGACCCTCCTTCATGTCTGACTTATGTCTTGACCATTATATGACTTATGTCTATTATAGATAGGTCTGACTTAGTGGTGGTAAATGGGCGGATTGGGTAAAATTTGGGCGGGTTGAAAATGCGTAAACATAAAATGGGTAATAATTCAACCCGCCCATATTTTATATGGGTAAATATGGATAAACTTGTATTTTACCCAACTCAGTTATTACGCGGGGGAGGGGGAGGGGGAGGGGGGGAGGCTGGTAGAGGGCTGGTGGAGGGTCGGGGTAGGGGTTTGGCGAGGTAAAAAAAAGGGTTAAAATTTGAAATTGATTTTTTTTTTAAAAAAACAAACTGTAAAAAAAAATTAAAGCTTGTTTTTTTAAAAAAATTTAATTTTAATTTTTTTATCCCACCCCCGACCCCTCACTAGACCCCCACACCCCCTTCGATTTTTTTTACCCACCCCTACCCCCTCCCACCACCACCCTCCCCCCAAAAAAAATAATTTAAAGTTTGTTTTTAAAAAATATTTCCCCACCCCACCCCTATCCCTGACCCCCCAACCAGCCCCCCCACCTCCCCCACCCAAAAAAAAAAAATTAAAATTTGTTTTTTAAAAAATATTTTCAATTTTAAAAATTGAGCAATCAAAAAGCTAACTAATTCGCCCAAAGTGCGGAGGGTTCACTAATTAGAACATAAAAATGAAGAGAAGTTACAACATTTTTAGTGATATCATGAATTTTGAGTGAATAAAAGTTGAAAGCTTAACCAATTTGGCTAACCCATATTTTACCCATCTAAAAAGTCAGTCACCCTATCCATTAAAATATGGGGTCATTTTGCCGGCACTCACACTGACCGTATTTCTTCAACATCGTGAAAATGCAGGATGTTGCTGGGCATTTTCCGCGGTGGCTGCAATGGAAGGAATTAACATGATCACAACGGGTAACTTGATTTCATTGTCCGAGCAAGAGTTGGTGGATTGTGATACGAGTTCAAATCAGGGTTGTGAAGGAGGTTTGATGAATAAAGCTTTTGAGTTCATTATTAGAAACAATGGGCTTACTTCAGAATCTAATTACCCGTTTAAAGGAATCGATGACACATGTAAAATCGGAGAAGAAACTAACAATGTTGCAACAATTAGTGGTTACGAAAATGTTCCAACCAACAGTGAATCAGATTTGCAAAAAGCTGTTGCTAACCAACCTGTATCTGTCGCGATTGATGCTAGTGGATCGGATTTTCAATTATATTCTAGTGGCGTGTTCACAGGAGAATGTGGAACCAAATTAAATCATGGTGTTACTGTAGTTGGTTACGGTGAATCTTCAGAAGGTATCAAGTATTGGCTTGTGAAGAACTCATGGGGAACTAGTTGGGGCGAAAATGGATACATTAGAATGCAAAGAGACAATGATGCTGAGAAAGGACTTTGTGGAATTGCCATGCAAGCTTCTTACCCAACTGCTTAAATTTAAAGTATTATTCATCGATCTCTAATCGATTATTATTTATGTAGTATTATTCATATCCGCAAAATGTAATGCTAGATCTTCTTTAATGTAAAAGAGGATCGATTCAACAATTGACCTTAGCTTCTTTGAGTATCTACAATGGTGGTTCTTCGATAGTCGTCTCTAATCGATTATTATTTAAGACTGAATACATGCACTGCTAATTTAGTAAGCATGAGAAAAGTGAAGTTGAAGTGAGACAGCTAGACAATATTAATGTTGTGCCCAAATACAAACAATTTAGATATCTAAGTTTGTTGTTTCAGTGGAACAAAATGATAGATGGAGATATTACTCATAGAATTAAATTTTGGATGATTGAAGTGGGAAATTTAAAAAGGGAAAAATAAAAAAGGCGATCTTGTGCTCTTTTTAAATTGGGAGATATTCTTCTTCAAATATTCCTTCCACTTTAAAAATGACAATTTTGATTAATCAGAATCAAATTCATATCATATCTATTAAATACTAATTCCACAAGTTTCCAATAATTGTTGTTTTCGTCTCCAATAAATAATACTTTTTTGCTTCAAAATATCTATCGTGATTTTCTTTTTCACGTCCTTAAGAAATATTAATTTAAAAGGAAATTTTAACTATTTTACCTTTCATTGATATTTGAATAATCATAATATCACCTCGTGGTGTTTGTCATCTTCCATTATTATGATACATTAGAAAAAAAAACTAATTTTATCTTAAACTTCTAAGGTAAATAATTAGAGATAATTATTTTTCAAAAATCACGACAGAAAATTTGAGATAGAGAAAGTATTAGTATAAGAAAATATTAGCTAAAGAAGTTGTAGATAATCTTCATCTAATTCATTGCTAAAAAGCTCCTAACAAATTAAATTTTCTTATAATTTATCGCTAATTCAATTATTCAAAACTTAATAAGCTTAGCATATTTTTTTGCTATTTAACTACTAAATTTTATAGTAGCTAATTTCTCGTTTTTAAATAGTATATTCTACTCAAAAGGTTGTTAAAAAAAGGTAGGTATGATATACTAAGGAATGAAATTATTTCACAATTTCCAAGACACGTTCCTTTCAGCTTTTAGAAAGATAATTTCCTACCCTTTTTCACATTTTGCCGGAATTTTCGCAAACAA
>JAGDQO010003002.1:0-31493 GCA_018342035.1 Solanum appendiculatum
TCAAATACATCAATCACTATTATCCAATAGGTCAACCATGATAAGCATCAAAATGCATCAAAATACAAGAATCAACTCTTGCGGAACCATTTCCCATCGGCTTTTTGTCATATCGCTAGCCGGAACCATTTCCCGTCGGTTTTGTATCAAATCACTAGCCAAAATCATTTCCCATCGACTTAATATCAAATCACTAGCAGAAACCATTTTCCATCGGCTTTATATCAATTGCACTTGTCGTAAATGGCCTCGACATCACATGCACTTACCGAAAAATACCTCGGCATCAATAATCAACACGGTATTCAACAATCAATGCACACAAGCAATATCACACCACATGAAGAGACAACAAGTCATGTAATTCAACCCCACATTCAAGCCATCAAGGCATTTCCTCAAATCAATCAAATGGGGTCACAACAAGGCAATTCCCAAGTTGTCGTTATCATCATAAAGCCTTTTCATTTACCCCTTCTTTGTTTAGTAACATTAATCAAGTGGAGCAATAAAGACCTTCACCCCATTTCTAATTACTCCCCAACACATATATAATGAAGAGAAGTAGACATTTCTACTAGATTACAAAGCTGTAAAGATCACTTGCCTTAAACTAATCAATTAATCACTCCAAGAGTTGAGTCTTCCCATTCCGAATCACTTCCAAAGCGACACAATCTGTATACAAACAAGTATTCACAATGAATTTCTGGAAACAACAATACCCAAATCAATTTTCTTGAAAAATGGTCAATCAACTCAAAATACAATTTCAAAAAGAAGGTTTGAATCCGAAATTTAATACTTGAAAATGATGTTCAAGGCTTTAGAAACTCAATGGTGAAAACCATTTCAAAAAGAGGGAACAAAATCTGTTCACAATCTCCATTTCAGTTTAGAACTTGAGTTCTTAAAAACCCTTACCATTTACAAATCAAAATCTCATATTTTGATGTTAAAATCCATAAATAATCAAAGGGAAATGAAGTTTTAGGATCATAAAGGCTTACTCAAATGATTTAGCACAAAATATCCTTTCAAAAATTGCCACCAAGGGTTTCCCTAACTCAAAATTTGAAAATGGGGCTTAAGCCACGAAATTTACAGGTCAAAACCCCTCTCTGATGTCACAAAAGTGACCTCAGGTTTGCAAATGCAAACCCCGTGAAAGTGGGGACCTTCGCTTTTGCAAACTAGGGTTCACTTTCGCGAACATCACGATCGCGACCCATGGTTCGCTTAAGCGAACCCCGCTTAACTGAGACCCTTCACTTTCACGACCAGGGTCTTGCATCTGTGATCCTCCCGATCGCGAAGGTCACACCCCGAGCCTATACCCTGGACGTGACCGGCACTCGAGAACCATTGCTGGTCCCCAAGCAAACCCTTGGCCTGGCTAACTATAGACATGAGACTCAATATGATATGCGGAAGCCTTAAATAGATGAGCATTTAAATCATTTAAATTAAAGCTTTGGAACACTGCCTTGAAATACTTAACATGAATAAGTTCCAACAAAATCATCGGGAGAAAAACATGAAAAATCATATAACTCTGCCTATCTATCAATCCTCTATTGTTCAAGATAGGTGTTGAGTCAAGACTCATGACACCCCAATACTACTAAATAGAATATAAAAGTGAAGTCCTCCGGAAGCAAGGAGGTCTCACCAAAAGCTATCAAGAAGTGTGAAGTGATCTCAACGGAGCGCCTTTTGATGATCCCAAGCACCTGGATCTGCATCATAAGAAAAGATGCATGTCAAAGGGCATCAATACATTGAATGTACGAGTATGTAATGTGGTTGAATGAACAAATAACTGAACTGAAGGACTGGAAGCAGCTCAACTGAATCAATACGTGAACATGAAGCGAAAACCTTTTAAGCTTTACAATAAGATATGATATAAAAGCAATATAAAAATAATATACTTTACTTTGTGGGGAGTTTCTCTAACCGACAACCATTACTATGAGCCTAGCAATGATACAACGTTTCACCCATGTTGCAAGGGCCATCCTATTCCTTTCAAGGGTATAAGATGCTACTGTAACAATGGATCCATTTAATAGGCCTTCTCAGTGGCAGTGAGGAGTCACATGATAAATTGGTGTGATCCTATCCTATGCTAGCTACATAATTTTATGGAACTTGAGCTAAAAATAGACTCTTACCCAATTCGGTGCTCGATACTACTCCCAAAATATTAAATATCCTTTATGCTCAATCACTCTTTACAAAGAAAGAGACTATTACTTTACTGAAGTACTTTTCAAAAACATCAATCATACTCTTTCTTTTTCTCAACGGTCAAATAGTACATATGAAATTATTTGATTCTTCCTTTAAAGACTCTGTTCAAAACTTGCATTTAAAATGTATACTTATGGACTTATCTTTCTAGTCCAAGATTGATATATAAAAACTAAAAACTCTTATACCTTTCTTAAAATAGTGCTCTCATTAGCAATATAAAAATGATACATTCGGAACCCTTTAAGTTCCCTTAAACTCTTTTTCAAAATCATGCTTTTAAACTTTTCTCTTAAACTCACTTTAGTTTCCAAATTCAATGTAAGGAAAATTACTGGCTCAAAATACTTTTAGTAAAACTCAATATATATAGGGTTCATGTGGAACTACAAGCATGAACAATAATTCCAGAATTTCAATGCATAAAGTATCGCAATCTCATAATATAGGAATCTCATAGAAGTGAGGGAAGAACCCTAGATTCAACTTGCTACTGACTGAGTTAAGATGTAGGGCGTGAGGACGACTAGTCCAACACTATAAATAGCCTTACATACCTGATTATGAAGTTATTAAAGTGAAAACTTTTGTGGAGACTTGATTTTATCTTGAGCTTGAGGAGGAACATTAGCTTTTTGGAGGAAACCTTTGATATTGGAATCTTGGGGCTTGCTCTTGATAAAAGAAACTCTTTTATAAAGTTCTTAGAGTGGAAGAACCTGGGAAAACCTTGGGTGGAATAATTCTCTTTGTATCTTAAATTTTTGACTTGAAGGTTTTAGGGTTCTTGTTGGAGAAGAGGAACCCTAGGTGAGTTTTAAGAGAAATTTTAAATACTTGAATGTTTTGATTGATGAAAACTAGTTAGTTGAATGATATACTCAGTTAAAACACTCTTAAACGACTTAGAATAGGGTTTAAAATGACATAGGGGAAAAACCAAAACGACTCTAACTTAAAAATTGACGGAGTGCCTTAAAAGGAAGGTTTCACAAACCGTTTAGGGCTCCACAGTCCGTGAAACACTTCACTGTCCGTATAGCCATCCGTGAAACTTTGACTGTCTAACAAGACTTTACTAAAATGGTTACTCCAAACTTGAAATGAGGCAAACTTGGTGGAGTTGGAAAGAGGACTCAAAGACCTTTAATTTGATAGGTGATGGGCCACCTAATTCATTATGTGATAAGAGATATAATTGTTTGAATTTGACATAAGTAGAATCTTACGTCAAACCTTAATTGGTAAGGAAGCTCTCAACTCAACTTTGTGCTAGGGGATTCCAGTGACCTTAACTGATACCCAAAATCATTCCCACACTAATGAATTGACCTTAGTATCTAAGAACAATTAAAAATCACTCGGTACGACCTTATACGCAATTAGAGAATGATTCAGGTCTTAACTTAGAAATATTCGGGGTGTTACAGCGAAGCATCCTTCGCGAAAGCGAAGCACACTAGTACAAGAAAATCAACCAACTCTCAAAACACCGTAAGGACCCTCGGGATTCGTTTGAAACCCAGTACACACAAACCACATACGCAAATCAAATATATTTGACGTTTCAGACTCAATGGAACTGCCAAAATATGAATCTGAGGTGTCCTTGACCCGACATTCGTGAAAATCACAAGAAATTAACTCAATGCCCAAAAAGGCTAAAACAAGCTCGGGACTTCATAAAAATCAACCAAAACCTCACCTAGGCTTAAAATCATCCCTCGAATCTAATGGAGCTCTCAAAATTCTGATCCGAGCATCCGAACCCCAAATGTTGACCAAAGTCAATTCAAATGCTAAATTTTCATAATTTCATAACTAAGGACCTCAATTCCTCGTAAAGACTCCCAATCTGAAATTGACAATTCTCATAGACCAGATTGCACATTTCGAAACTAAAGGAATCAATGAAATTCTATTCCGACACTTGAAACTCCAATAGACTCCGAAAACCACTTTTAAGCAACTTAGCCTTTCAAAAGCACAAACTCACCCAAGTTCTCAACTTTTCACTTAAAGTTCGAAACCAACTTTCAAAACTCAAACATAAAAGACTCGGGGTCACGATCAGGAGGGACAAAATGGTAATTTCATGAAACTTTCAAAAAATGACCGACCGGGTCATTACAATATAGCAGGTGGTAGGCCATGAATCGATTTTACTTGTCAATGTCTTCTTAGTCAAGTTCTTCATATTGAATATGCTTAATAAAATTTATATCTCCTGTGTGATTTGTGTGCTACTACACAAAAATGAGTTTACGTCGTTCACACCTGAAGAATAGCGGGGGCGGGTGGCCAATAATGTGAAACTCCATTGTGACCAAAATGTCATAATTCAAAACTTAATTACAACGGATAATATTGCAGGTTTGGTATTTGAGTTAGTGATAAATTTTGATTTTAGTACTTGTGATATATGACTCGGTATATTTGATCTTTTATTAATCAAAATGTTCTTTTTTTTTATATAGAAATATGTTATATTTGGACTACTTCCAGAGGTATTATCATCAAATATTGAAGTAATAATACAAGTTTAACATAATACATGAACTATTAAATGATGAAACCGTTAATATTTTTAAAAAATTGTGAATATTCGCAAGAGGCTAAAAATATTAGTAAACCTATTATAAATTATCATATCATATCATCATATATTTCTAAAACTGGGAAGCATCTGAGTTAAAAGTTATATTACAAAAATATCCTTTTAGATTTAAAACATTATTTTACCCCTTGATAATTAATTTATTTCCTTCAAATCATCTAAAAAAAAATTAACTCTTTATTTATTATTTGTTTTGGAATTCAATTAATTTTGATATTCCATATGTTACTGAATGAACGAGAGGTAGAAAGATTCATTATGAAAATAATTACTATAAAGAAGGGACATGTTTCCATTGCTAGCACGAGACTAGAAAATAAGACCAAAATGTAAGAAGTCAGTTTCATGTTTCCAGGAACATTTGTTCAGCATAAGCATGCATTTTCCTCTAAATATTTTTTATCTGTTGTTCTATGTATTTATTTTAGTTGTTTTTACGTACGAGCTGATTTATTATATAGTTCGCAAGATTTTTTTGTATTTGTGATCAGGAAGTAAAAGTTGTCTATATATATATATATATATCACAAGCAGCTGATATTCTTTTTCCAGCGGAACAAGAAAAACAAGTATCTGACGCAAATTGTGTTATGATGATCAAGAAGATTGAAATCTTTTATTATCTATGTGTGTGTGTGTGTTTAGTCCTATTCAACTCCAATTAAATGTTTAGTCCTCTTAAAACTTGATATTCTTTTTTCGCTTAGAGTTTTATATTTAAATATTGTTCATATATATTCCATGACTGTAACACCTCGAATTTTGGAAAAGGAAGAAAAGAAGTTTTTGGGTTGCAGGCTGTGTCTACGGGTCCCATCTACGGATCGTAAAGCTTCTACGGGCCATAGATGGCAACCGTAGGAAAGGAGAAAATGAATTTTCAAAAACCAAGTCCCAGTACCTTTTTACGGTTCACCAGGACGGCCCGTCATCCTATGTTCAAGCCATAGATAGGTCCCAGACTTAGTGATATTTTAAGGGGTAAAATTGGTTTCTACGGTCCGTAGGAAGACCTACGAGCCGTAGACAGGATCCGCCAAAAGTTGGTTCAAAATAAGGTTTCTGAATTTTTCTACAGTTGACCAGTACGGTCCGTAGAAAGTCCTAATAAATAATATTTACATAATTTTAAATAATATATGTTACTTCCTCTTTCTCAATTTATATGGCACTAATAAATTTTCAAGTGTCAATTAAATTTTTTATATATCTTTCAAGTATTTTAAATTGCTAATTATTATAATTCATAGTATTTTTTTTAAATTTATAACGAATAAAAAGGAGTAAATTTTAGGAATAGCAAACATAAAAATCATATTAGCGTTCTATAACTACAGTTTTGCTATTTGCGCTCCATAGCAAACTAGCATCTGATTTGTATAATTCGCTACATATGTCAAATTTATATACATCTGGTTTGTATAATTTGCTACATACGTCAAATTTATATTCAAATTGGTCACTTCTATATAAATTCATTTATACAATTGGATAATTCGTATATGAAACGTTTAAGTTTTTCTCTATATTAGTATATGTATACAGTACATGTTCGTCTTTAATTCTAATAATTGCATTTGTATATTAGGTGTAATTTGTATATGTATATGTTCTTTGTGTTATATATCTCTTGAAATGTTTTAGTTTTTTTAGATTTATATACATATACATTACATGTATCTCTGAAAATTGTGTTTGTATAATTACGTGAATTTGTATATGTATATATTGTATGTGTTCTCCGTCGATCCCAGCCAAATGGCAAACTAGGCGACACACTGTTGCGGAATACAATTAACTCAAACTAACTATAACATTTAAATAGAATTAAATGTTTGCTATTTCATACAATTTTTCCCAATACAAACTAATAAGGAAAACTAATAGCTCTAGTAATTTTTCGGCCCAATTAATCGTTGATCATAGAGAGAGCAATAGGATCGTTGGCATGACAAAGTAATAGAGTGGGTCCCAATTATAACAGATAAGTAGTGTTGGCAATGCATTTGATATCCATATATAAAGGATGAAATTGTCCAACCAATATAACTATCATATGTCATATATATATATATATATATATAAAAGAGAACCCTAGGCCTGCCTACGTGGCGGCACTACAAACCAGGATTCCCTTTTAATTTATTTATTTCCAAAACTAGCCTTTCATGAAAAGTTGCGACTTTTATGAAGAGTTGCAACTTTTATGAAGAGTTGTTACTTTTATGAAAGGTTATGACCTTTCCGAAGGGTTGTAACTTTTCCAAAGAGTTGTGACATTTCCCATAAGGCACAATAAGCATTTATTCACACTACCCTTTGTTGTCTATGAATAGAGGGATTTCCTCTCATTTTAAAACAACGAAAATTTTGAACTTCTTCTTCTTCTACACAATTAAATATTAGCGTACTTTGCTCCCGTTGAGTGGCTCACTGACACCATTGTTTTTGTACCAATACACTGGTGAATAGAATCGTTCTATCCTGAGAGAATCTATTCCTTTAAACCTCGGGTACTAAAGGGGAATAATTTTCTTAATTAAGGAGACATTATGCAATCAGTGGCCTAGATATTTTCCTTTCTGTTTCATTCTATTATTACAGATCCTGGTATGTTTTTTTATAGTCGATAATTTATGCTTATTATAATAATTGTTGTTTTTGAGTACATGCCTGAAAGATCTATACTACCATCTCTTGAAGACAAAATTCAAATTTGGTATGACATTGTAAGGACATAAAGACCTTAAAAACCTTATCGTACCTTGACATGCGAAGTGAACCAGGAAAAGAGGACAATAATTAATAAACTTTTGACATAGCTTCAAGGATGTTGTGCCAGATGATCTATAGAGGAATATGACTAGACTGAGGTTTCTTTTAATCCCAAAGACATAGATAACTACACAATAAATTAATTGTTCATATTCAATATGAAGTATGAATAGATTCTCAAGTTTACTGTAAGTTGTAAATACTTTTCTTGAAGTAATAGATGTGTTTCTCTAAACCGCAATTGGAATAGAAGGGCAGTTTCAAATTGAACTCAATCACTCTGGTATGCTGATTTTTAAAAAGCACCCAAACAAACAGAATAGTTTTGTATAATATTTTTCCCTTTCCAGTATATATAATAAGTTGAATTGTTGTCCGGTATGATACATTCTCCCTTAAATTTTTCATTTTAATAATTTCTTATGATACATTTAAATGGGGAACTTTAAAATGATATATGTAAAGCAAACGGTACGGCTGAACTTTCTACACGTTAAAATTAGAATATTTGTTCACTTTTTTCAGCCTTGTAAAATTTATTTATCCCTTCACCAATGATTGTTTATTTATTAGAAAATTTAATATCTCAGGTTGATGTTAATTTGATTCCCCAAAAATATCAAATAGTAACACTTTCTGGAAGCAAAAGGATAAATTATAAAATCAAATTAAAGATGATTGATTGAAGGTAGTAATATTGCATTGCAATTGAAATAAAATTTCTTTGTATATTCTTTCTTCTTTGGGTGCCTTGGAATTAAGTGTTGGGTTTTAAAAAGTGTGAATGAAAAATGAAGAGTTGTGACTTTTTGTGAAAAGTTGTGACTTCTGAGGAAAGTTGTGACTTTTGTGAAAAGTTATGACTCTTGTGAAAAGTTGTGACTTTTGTGAAAAGTTGTGACTTTTATAAAGAGTTCTGACTTTTCTAAAGAGTTGTGTCTTTTATGAAAAGTTGTGAGTTTTAAGAAGGGTTAAATAAGAATCCTAATCTATGAGGGTGTCACATAGAGGGTCTAAGATTAAGTTGTGACTTTTGTGAAGAGTTCTGACTTTTCTAAAGAGTTACGACTTTTATGAAATGTTGTGACTTTTTTGTAAGGTTGTGACTTTTAAGAATGGTTAAAAAAGAATCTTGATTTGTGAGAAAGCCACATAGGCGAGTCTAAGATTCTCTTTTTTATGTATATAAGATAAGATAAGATGTTCGTTACTACGTAATCTTATATGTAAGATAATATAGTGTTTTAGTTTTAATGATTGATAGATTTTAAATATTATTTTATAAATTCCGTGATATTAAATTCCCGCACGAGGCGCAAGTAACTTTACTAGTTTTTAATAAAGTAAAATAAGTTTAAATTTAATTTTCACTCTGAATATCTCAAAAGCAAAACAATTTGGTTAGTTGATATCTTCCGTTAGTCCAAAAAAGAATGATACATTTCAATATAAAGTAATAATTTAATTTTAAAATGCTCATTATACCCTTTATGAAATGATTTATAGCTACACAAATATCTATTACGAGTACTTATTTTGGATCATAAATTAATTTCGACAGTCTTTCTTTCTTTCTTTCTTTCTTAAACTCCGTGTCAAGTAAAAATAACACATATAAAATGGGACAGAGGGAGTATTAGATTTGAATTATTTTTTAAAAAATAACATAAGCTCTTTCTAAAATGTGAAAAAGGGCTTAAAGAACCTAGTGAGATTCAAACACGCGGAACCTCAAGGCTTAGATATTCTTTCAAACCTAAAATCACTAGGCTACAATACTTTGTTGTGTCAAGGGTGTGCAAAATATATTATTTAACCACTTAGCATATCATTTTACTTGTATATATGGTATCATTTTTCGATGAAGGGTGTTCGTCTGGCCATCCTTAAAATACTCTAGCTTCATCCATGGTTATACGCTGACTATACATTATGATACACTTAAAAAGGTGAATATAGCTTAACTATACGTGAAGTATACATTGATTATACATGATGTATACACTGACTATTCAACCTCGATCAACTCAAAATCACCTCTAAACATACAATTCAAAATTGAAAATATACGTTTCAAAATTTTGCTCGCCCTGCCCTGCACTGCTTCATTTAGAATTTCAGTTGTAGTTCAACCGCCCTGCCCCGTGTGGGTTGTTAATTGGTTGAGGATATTGTTGTCAACAGGTATACTAGTATCTAGTGAAGTTGGAAAGAGGAAAAGATGTTAGGCTGTTCAAAATGCAAGTTCATTTCACTTGTTTTGATGTT
The DNA here is from genome assembly GCA_018342035.1 of Solanum appendiculatum. NCBI lineage: Eukaryota > Viridiplantae > Streptophyta > Magnoliopsida > Solanales > Solanaceae > Solanum > Solanum appendiculatum. The sequence continues at coordinate 9,917 of JAGDQO010003002.1, forward strand.
ACTGCTAATAATGGTTGATCCAAGTTCACAATCTCGAGTAAACAGAGTGAAATCTGCTGTCTTTCGATCAGCAACGATTGTGCTGGAACCTGGATCTGTCTCTAACAAGTATTACAACAACATTGACTTCCCAAAAGACCATATTGCTATCAAAAATTTTGATGCTGAAGTAGTTGATGAGGCAGGGAATTCGGTAGCCCTCTACGAGACATATCTTCACCACTGGGTTGTTTTAAGATATTATTATCGAAAAAGTGTGGGGATCAACCAATCAGATTTTATTGTCAAAAGAAACTCAGGGATATGTGATGAAGGCCTTCCTCAATATTTTGGCCTTGGGTCAGAGACCCGTAAAACAATCACCTATGTTCCAGACCCTTGGTAATCCAGTCGAAGTACCTCCTGGATACGAGGAGAGATGGTTGTTCAATATACATGCAATTGATACACGAGGTGCGGAAGATAGATTGGGATGCACTGAATGCAGGTGTGATCTTTATAATGTTACCAAGGACGAGCATGACCGAGATATAGAGCCAGATTACATTGGAGGCTTGAGATGTTGTTACGATGAAACGAGATGCCGGGTGAAAGACGGATTCCAAGGATCGAGGAGAAACCTGTACCTGAAGTACATTGATTGGGAGGCCTCCATTGTACCTGTCAAAATCTATATAACTGCATGGAAAAAGCCAGAAAAATCAACTGCCACTGTGGCAAGATATCACTGCCAGGTTTGATTCAGCTCATAACTCAAATCAGCTCTTTACTACTATCAAAACAGCTCATAACTCAAATCAGCTCTTTACTACTATCAAAACATATCTGGCTAATATTCAGTTAATAGCATTTACATCAGATCGAATATTTAGTGGAGTCATGTGCGGCATCTGTTGCAAATGTCGATTGTACTCATAGAAAGAACATAAGCATAACTTTTCCTAGTGGCGGAGATATCATCTACGGAGCTGCACATCAACATACAGGAGGGACTGGGATGGCACTCCATGGACAGATACTCTGAGTGCTTACAATCTGGATTATATTTTATTTCTTTGGTCATGTTCTGCTTACAATCTGGATTACTAGTGTATTAGGCCATGGCTATCGGGTGCCTACCTAGTAAAGCAGTCATAATAGTTGGTACGAGTATATGTCCAGCCATGCATCAACACCTTACTTTTCAATTGTCGTCAAAGAAGGTTTTAATTGTTCTGATTTGTGGAGCACCTTGTTGGAGTTTAATGTTGATTATTTTCTTGATTTCTTCTTCTCTATTTCCGCTGCACTGGTCTAGGATGGACGTGTCATATGCTCATCTCTTCCAATCTATGGGGAAGGAAAGGAACCAGGAAATGAAGCTGGTTACATTGTCGGGATGTCTAGTTGTTATCCTAGACCTGGATCTATCAAGATTTCGGAAGGGGAGACTGTAACTTTACTATCGAACTATAGCAATGCCCAGAGGCATACAGGAGTGATGGGATTGTTCTATCTCTTGGTTGCTGAACCATCACAGAAGCCTAACTCTATCCTGAGTCTGTACTGATATGAGGTTCTCTCCGTTTGGTGACTCTGGTCCCTAGTGTAGTACACAATGCAAGTTATGATCTCCCTTCTTTTTGGACACGTGTGTTGCACCTGTGTGTCAAGTTACTGAATTACATGATTTTGTAATGTAATATCAATATTATTAAAATAAAACTTTGAATAAATGAAAGAATATTTTATGCATAAGAATAAAGTACCAGTGTTTGTGAATGACATTTCTTTGGATCTTTGTAGTGACATGCTTGTCAATGTTAAGATGACGGGTTATTATCTGAATTTAGGTAAGGATGACTAAAGAGAAAACCTTAACAAAGTAACACACGTGGGAGGATGTGTAAGATATATATTGTGGTTCATTGCTCTCCATCCCCGGTCTTTGGCCATATGACTCAGCATTCGGTCATCAGCCACAATGGTGTTTAGGGTTTTCTGAAGCCATTAGAGGATAACATACTAGAATCCATGGTTAAGCATGAGGGCCTCCGCCATATTTTAAAAAAAACTATCTTCTCTTTTGCTGGTACAAGAAGTAATCAGACTTGTTTAGACATGAAAGATTTTTATTTTATTTCTTATTCCTTCTGGTTTCAGGCACTTTGATGCAATTCTATGAAAACAATATTCATAAATTTGACATCATGATTAATAATTTCGGTTAAATTACCACAGTAAAATGGATGTCAATAGTCTATTAGATTATACTGATGAAAATGATATATATTTAGTGGTTCAGAGCTTAGAAAAATTGTGGATACCATCGAAGAAAATAATGTTGATGATGGCATTGAAGATGATACAATACCTTTGAACCAGTTACACACAAGGAAACACTTATCATGTATAGAAATCTTCATAATTTTTTGGTGCGGTTCGAGAAGACAACACCGAAATTTTTAGATGCAATAAGAAAAGTTAGAGATAAGCTTCAACTAGATCTAAATTTTAATAAAAAATTAAAAAAACTAGAATCATATTTCACTAAATTATAATTATTACTTTATAATGTTAATAGGACCATATATTCATATAAAGGTCTTCTAAAAATATATTATCTTATCGAAATCAATCACTAACTCAAATCGAAAATCGAAGAAAAATATTATTTAAAAAAAATATAAATTTATCGAGTATTAATTTAAAGAAGTTCTACAAATTATAATAACTTCAATGAATACATAATTGCCCTCAAGTTGCAATCTTTCCGCTCAAGTTATATAGATCTATCCATATATAATATAACAATAATCGATTCTGAAGAAACTGAAAGTTGGTTAATGCCAGATAATTATAATATTTTCTTTTCTAATTTTTTTTCCAATGAATACATAATTTTTCTCAAGTTGCAATCTTCATTTTTTAATATTTTCTTTTCTAATACTGACATATTATCTATCTTCAAATAATATATCAATATTATGATATGTGTATATAATTATACTAAATATCAGTGATCCATTCTATCAATTTTTGTAGCATTTTTTAAGTATAATTTAAATTTGTACCTTTAATTTTGACTTTTTCTTTGCAAATTATGTATGTGAAATTTGATTTCATGAGAGTAATTTCCTTCCTTCTTTTTATTATTGTTAATATTTGGAATTTTCTAGTATATTAGAATAAAATGGTGGAATATTTTGTGAGATTATTTTTGTCACGCCCCGAGCCTACACTCTGGGCGTGGCCGGCACTTAGAAACCATTTATGATCCCCAAGCGAACCCTTGGCCTGGCTACATGACTTACATGATTCAAAAAATACGCGGAAGCTTAAAATAGATGAACATTTAGACATTTATTAAAGTCTTAAAATACTGTCTAACAAATACTTAACATAAGTCATAAGTTAAATAACTATCCTAAGAAAGACAAGGGAAACATCTAAATCTGTCTATCTATGAAGCCTCTAACAATGTAAGATAAATGTCGGGTTAAGACCCACGAAACCTCCAATACTACTAAGTTGAATGAAAATGGAGTCTCCCAGAAGCAAGGGGGCCTCACCAAATACTGTCTGCGAATGAATAGTGATTTCAACGAAACTCATGTTGATGATCCTGAGTACCTGTATCTGCATCATAATAAGATGCAGGTCGAATGACGTCAGTACATTGAATGACGTCAGTACATTGAATGTACTAGTAAGTGATAGGGCTAGAGTAAGCAATTAACTGACTAGGATGATTGAAAACAACATAAGTGGATCAATACCTGAACATGAAGTGAAAACCATTTAAGCTTGACAATAAGGTATGCAATGAAAGCAACATGAATGATTAAGAGCAACTCAACAGTATATCAATACATGAATAAGACATGAAAACTCTTTAAGCTTTACAATAAGATATGCATTAAAAGCAATATGAAAAATAACATACTTTATTTGTGGGGAGTTTCTCTAACCGACAACCATTACTATGAGCCTAGCAATGATACAACGTTTCACCCATGTTGCAAGGGCCATCCTATACCTTCGCGGGGGTGTAGGATGATATTGTGACTATGGATCCATCTAATAGGCCTTCTCAGAGGCAGTGAGGAGTGGCATGAAGAATCAATGCTATCCTATCCTACGCTGGCTACGTAGTTTTATGGGACTTCCGAGTCATAAAAGACTCTAACCCAATTCGGTGCTCGATACTACTCCCAAAATAATCATTATAACTTTATGCTCAATAAACCCTTTACAAAGAGGGACTTTAACTTTACTTACTTTTCACTTTGCTCAATCACCCTTTACAAAGAAAGGTACTATTACATTACTTTACCTTTCAAAAACATCAGTCATACTCTTACTTTTTCTCAACTGTCAAATAGTACATATGAAAACATTTGATTATCTTTTCAAGGATTCTGTTCAAAACTTACACTTTTAAAACGTATGCTCATGAACTTAGCTTTCAAGCCCAATAATCAACATAGGAACAAATATATGTATATATAAATAACATTTGATGCTCTTAAGTTTTTATGAAATAGAACCCTTAAACTTTTCTCTTTTCTTACATTAATTTGGAATGTAAATGAAGACATATGACTAGAATAATGCATGAGTTTTCAATGGTAGGTGGAGCCTATAGGAGCTAATATAGAGTGGAAAAGCATAGCCACAACTAAAGGGAACACACCCAAAAGAACGGAGAAGAAATGGGCACTGCGAACCCTGGCGCACTGTTGGCGTGGGGCGCCAGGCCCCAAACTTCAGAAGAAAGGTTGGGGAGCACTGCTGGCGCAGGGCGCCAGGCCACAAACTTCAGAAGAAACTCTCTGGCGCTATGGTGGATCCCTACCTCACCCCTGCCCAGAATTTTTGACGAATTTTCTTGCTCAATTCCATGTCCTAACTCATCTAGAATCGATTGGTTTCTTCCAAAATCTCTTTGATTCACAAACCCAACACAAAAATATCGAAATCCCACTCAAATTCTATCAAGAAACACCACTCATTCGCAAAACCCTCACCTCAAGAACTCAAAACATCCATTGTTAAAGAATGAAGCTTAAAACTGAAGAACTCTTCAAGAATGCTCACATAACCAATTATATGGGTGAATTAAAGAAAGAATTGCATGCTTGGCATGAGGATGAACAAATCCATCACTATGGGAAGCCTCACATACCTGGAAAGAAAAAGTTCATGGCAAAATCGGCCAATCTTGAAGAACGCTTGAAAACCCTCTTTTCCTCTTCTTGAAAGTTTGCTCTAAAACCCTAAGTGTTTAGGAACGTGAATAGGTGATTTATAATCTAATTATACCCTTAATTTGGTCAGGAAAAATGTGCTAAGCTTAGTGGGAAAAAGGAAAAGACCAAAATACCCTTTCCTAAAACGAATGAAGTGCCTTAAATAGAGAGGCTTCACTCAAATGGGCATAACATTTTACTTCGAGCTTCAAATGGAGAAAACTTGGCGGCTTTGGAAAGAGGACTCAAAGAACTTCGATTTGATATCTCATGGACCACCTAACTCATTATTTACGGAGAGATATGATCGTTTGAAATTGACCTAAGTAGAATCTTAGGTCGAACTTACTTGGTAGGGAACCTTCAACTAAACTTTGTGGTAGGGGATTCTAGTGGCCTTAATTGACATCCAAAGTCATTCCCACACTAATGAATTGACCTTATAATCTAAGAACAATTAAGAATCACTCGGTACGACCTTATACGCAATTCAAGAAAGTTTCGAGTCTTAACTTAGAATTTTTTGGGGTGTTACAATTTTATCTCATCTTTTGTATCTTCTATATAGGATAGTAATTTAACCATTTTAATATAAATGGTAGAGTAAACTCTCACCACTAGCTAATATTTAAAATTAAATTTGAGATAAAATTAATCTCAACTTTTATCTTGAAATTATTATTATCTCTATCCCACCAACTAAATATCACCTAAAACATTATTTATTTTAAACTACATATTTTCTATATATAAAAAATTAAAAATATTAAGGCATAAGCATAACAAGTTAGTGTAGTACTTTATCCAAGTTATGAAATTCAAAAAATACACATGTAAATGACTACATATTAAAGAAAATGTAAAGAGAAGCATAAAATCGTTGGGCAAGTAGGCCTCACGTCTTGGAAGAACATAAAGACGACATAATTGTATTAGATATAATTACATAAAAATTAGATTATAATCTACACATATCAAATAAGATATTTTAATAATATAATTGATTGACTATTTAGATTTTCATCTCATGGGTAAATATTTAATTTTACATCTTGTAATTTTTCTTTCTTATATTTCTGATATGATAAAAAAAGTTAAAATAAAATAGATGTATCTAAAAAGTATGTCTGTAAAATAAAAATAATTAGATAAATAAATTTCAGGACTAAAACAATTGATTTGAAAAATTAATCGAAAGAAGAATTAAAAAAAAAGTGAAAGGGAAAAACTGCAAAAAATAAGGGTGAGGAGAAAAGGAGAGAAGAAAGAAATAAATGAAGTTGAGAAAGGTAGGACCCACAAATTATTTTACTAATTTCTGGATACGTGCGTTGCACGTGTATCCCATACTAATCAATATAAATATTTTTAAAAAATAATTATAATAAGTGTGTGATGAGTTACACGACATTTGTAGGGAAAATGTTAGTTAAAACTAATGAACAATTAGCTTATTTGATTGATGTTTATTGTCATTGAAAAACACTATTTTATCAGAAATTGTTATTGAATGAAGTTAAAAGTACTCATTTTTTGTTAATATACTTTATATTTTGGAAGAAAAAAAGGTTCCTTTGGTAGTATTGTTTTCTATTAGATAGGTATTATAAATTTTAGTTAGTTGTACAAAATCAATTGAATTGAATAATCTTTTTAATAAAATTCTACTGATATATCAAATGTCTAGGTTGGTAGTTCCTTGATTTATTTCTTGATACCAAAATGATATCATTCTTTTTTGTACATTCTTATCAAGCTTTGACACGCGTCAAATATATCTTAATTTATAGTCATGCTTGTTGGCAATTGGTAAGAGCACAAGTAACTTTTCCATTGAAAAAGAAATCTGAGTCTGCTAATTCTAAAAAGCATCAAATTCAGATAAATAATTAACCATTTAAAGAGAAAAAAACCATATTACTATATTTAATATATATGAATTATTTTAGTGTACCCTCTTATCTAATTGATATCAAAATTCAATTGAAAAGTAATAAAACCTTCTTGTGGGCAAAGAGTCCATCACAAACTAAGTTCAATTTTTTTAAAAAGGTAGCATAAAGTAATAATATTTGCACCTAGATATCTGTTCAAATGTTGCAGACCTGAATAAGCCAAGCAAAAAGCGTAATAATTTTCTTGCATGTGAAAATGAAATTTTATTAAGAATAAAATGAGTATTTTAAAGTTAAATCGATTGCCACTGTCGCAAGGCATCACTGCCAGGTGTGAAATATAATTCAGCTCAAAACTCAAATCATTTTTACCTCTTTGCTACTACCTAAATATATCTATCTAATATTGAGTTAATTTCTTTTACTTCAGATCGAATATTTAGTGGAGTCATGCCGGCCTCTGTTGCAAATGTCGATTTCACTCATACAAAGAAGATAAGCATAACTTTTCCTAGTGGCGGATATATCATCTACGGAGTTGCACATCAACATACAGGAGGGACTGGGATGGCACTCCATGGAGAGGTACTCTAACATTTTCTTTTAATCACTGTCTAGTGTTTATTGTGTTTTTATTAACGCACTATTTTGTGTTCTTGTTCTTCTCTTGTAGGATTTGCACTGTTTCCCTTGTTATTGGCTATGTTTTCTTATTTTTAAAAATTTTTTTACTTGGATTTGCTACATTTGAGGCGAGGGTGTTTCGGAAACAGCCTGTCTACCTCCAAGAGGTAGTGGTAAGGTCTGTATACATTCTACCCTGATCCCCAGACCCCACTTGTGGGACTACACTGATATTGCTGTTGTTGATACTTGGCTTTGTTGGGTTGCATCTTAACACTGGTTATGTATCCACAGCTTGCAAGACTAGATTGATCGAATCCATATTTAATCTCGTTCTCTTAACATCAGATAAAACAAGTGTTATTAGCATTCATTTGACATGGCTAATTGTTCTGCACCTTACTGAATTTGGTGTTGATTATTTTCTTAATTTCTTCTTCTCTGTTTCCGCTGCACTGGTCTAGGATGGACGTGTCATATGCTCATCTCTTCCAATCTATGGAGAAGGAAAGGAACCAGGAAATGAAGCTGGTTACATTGTTATCCTAGACCTGGCTCTATCAAGATACCAGATGGGGAGACTGTAACTTTACTATCAAACTATAGCAATTCCCAGAGGCATGATGGAGTGATGGTGTTGTTCTATCTCTTTGTTGCTGAACCATCTCCGAAACCTAACTCTATCCTACATTCCGCAGATGGAGTAAGATCTTTGGCTCATTAAAAGTTTTCCTACTTAAGTCTAAACAAGATCATATATTTCTGAACTTGTTTCTTCTTCACTACTACAGACAGGTGAGATTGTAATATTGCAAAATACTGTTGGAGCCTTGGCAGTGTTTGGAATTGCACTACTTGTTGGTGCTACTATTATTTATCAACGCGTTGGAATCAAAGGGATCAGGAAGGTTATTGTCTATACTGATATTAGTAAATGATATTTTATATTATGTATGACAATAAAGTGCAAGTGTTTTTGAATGATATATGTTTGGATCTTTATATAGTGACATGTTTGTCAATGTTAAGATGACGGGATATTATCTGAATTTACATGAAGATGACTAAAGAACAAACTGCAACAAAGTAAGGCACGCGGGAGGATGAGTAAGATATATATTGTGGTTCTTTTCTCTCCATCCCTGGTCTTCGGCCATCTGACTCAACATTCGGTCACAGTGGTTTTCAGGATCTTTTGAACCAATTTTCGAATAGGAAAATTTATGTCCGGGTGCTAGAAGGGTGATGAACAATAAACTTACGAAAGACGATAATAAGAAATCAAGAAAAGGTTGATAAGGAAGGGAACAAATGAAGACACAGGAACTTCCGAGATAAATTCCATAATAGCTCTTTTTATCCTTCCTCGCCGGTTTCAAGGATGAAAGGTTTGTCTCAGCAAGATCTTTTATATCAATATGATTTCTAAGAATATCATTAATTTCACCAATAATATTCATATTAGAGTCAAAAATCAATAAATCATCAATATATGGGTAAATAATAACATGTAAGTTTTGAGTCATGGGTCGCCCATGTGGACCAACCCGATCCAAGAAGTTGTCTGAGAAGAGATAAGAACTGATTATCTCTTATTTGGAAAAGAAGGGGGAACAGTTACCATGATCCTGCTAAACTTCCCAACCCCTCTTTATAAAAAGGATTTTTTCTTTTTATGTCTGAAGATCAACAAAATGTGTGTAACACAAATATATATTTAGGTTGTGGATCAAACTTTGTTTCCTAGGGATTCAAAGAGGGACTTTGGAGCAATCCTGTTAAAGTAGCAAAATCAACGACTTCTGCTACAGACACAAGGTACAAAACTCGTCGATTTTACTCCATATTTTTTGTACTTTGTAATTGTTTTCACATGCGACTTCTATAATAATGTTAAAAATATGATTTAATGTTTCGTATTTTTCATGGTTTGAGTTCTCAATTGGGGTAGATGATCTTCATATTTGAATTTACTAAATTTGTTCGACGGAAAGAATTAGGAGTATCCTCCATGTATAAATATAGTATCATAATTCAAAGAAACGATTTTATTTTACTTTGATACAATAATTGAATAAAAATTGTCTTAGTTACCAAAAAAACAAATAGAGATCTTCACATAAATAGTCTGGCACATTCACTGTTTACTTTTTCTAGCCGGTATACATACATTATATATTGATTATACATAATCATACACATATATACATGAAATATACATATATTATGTATCCACCATCTATTCTTAGTTTAAGCAATTGGGTGGACAAGTATTTATATTAATTCTTCAAAAATTATATTCTAAGTAGTTGCAAACGTTTTCTTCTTTTATTTTAAAAACTGTGTTAAACTTGATCAGGGGACAGACATGCAACACACATTTCCAGAAACTAGAATATTAAAAGCAATTAGCAAGATATCAAGGAATGAATCTAGACAACAATATGAATTCTTCTTTTTGAGATACTATAATCATTTTTTCCAACATATATCTCAAAGTCTCGATGGTAATTAAGTTGTACTCAATTTTACACAAGTGAGGATGATAGAAAAACTGGTGAATTCATTTCTAAATTCAGAGAACAGATTAGGCTTCAGAAAATTGAATCATTTAGATGATAAAGCACAATAAATTTTGCATTGTCCACTAAGAATCAAATTACAATAAAAATGCTTCACAGAGAGTAAAGAAATAGTAGAAGCAGTAACAACATCCTAGCTTCACAGTAGCAACATCCTAACCTAATTGCTCCCTTTTGAAGGTTGGTTACAAGAATTAAGGCATGTAGTAGACACCATGCAAGGTGGGTTTATGGACAAGAGGTGAAATAATATCCCTAAGCTCTTTCAACGCTCGGACATTCTTATCAATGGAACTGCTAAGTGAAGCCCATTTCTGCTTCAAATCAGCAGCAAACCTTGGACTAACTACACAGAGAGTGTTGTAGAGGTCTTTGATGCTATTCTGGAATGCAGTTCCAGACAAAAGTATGCGCTTCTCTGCTTCAACCTTTTTCAAAGCTTTCCACACAAGATTGTACTCATTCCAACCATTGTGCCCTTCTTCAAGTACCAGAAGACCAGGAAATTTTAGAAGTATTTCTCTAGTCTCTTTGGCATAACCCTCCCCATCTTCTCCCGTGAGAATCCTGAACAAGTCATAACTGATTCCCAAAACACTCTTACTTTTCGTCCAGGATTTCAGCTTTACCATGCGTATAAGGTGTGGATTTTTTTTCACAGCACGAGATAAACAGTGAAAGACACCAATAGTACCTTCATCTTCCTTTAAAGAGAAGTCTTTGCTGTTCAAGTTGTGGAAGGGAATGTCCACCGCCCATTTCTGGAACTCGGCTTCCCATTTAAGAAGCAAATTGGATGGAGCTATGATTACAGGCCGACTCTGTGGGAACAGCTTCAGAAATGACTGAAGAAACTCTATGGTGAGTCGGGTTTTTCCGAAGCCAGGTAGGTGTGAGATAATGCATCCTCCCTTACACTCAGATAGAGGCTCTCTCATCCTCTCAAGAGTTATATCTCCAGCAATGTTGTTCCACATGAACTCAAATCCTCCACGTTGATGAGGATACATTGTCTCTTTGGCAATTTGGGGAACTAAATCCCACACGGTTCCTTCTCCATAAATAGGATAATCCTTGCCTGCAGAAGAATCAGAAACTCTAAAGCCGTCAACATCCAAGAGTGATAGCGACTCTCCAAAATATTTTCTTTCGTACCTCCCTCGAGTTCTCTGAGCCTGCAGATGACACATAAGTTCAAGAATTTAAGAGTGAACCATAAATAAATTGGAGAGTAGAGTTTACAAAATATTTGAAAAGAAAAGTGCTTGATAGGACAAATTTCATATACTTACAAAAGCAGGGAAGATGTACTTGCTCTCTAAATGGACACATGAACAAACTGAACAGATGAGTCCAATTTGTTCATCTAGAACAAGACGGTGGTTCCCCATCTGACAGTCACTTAGTTGTCCACTCTGCATCGGTAAAATGGAAGGATTTGTAAAACCAATATTTGATTCTTCGATACACATTTCCATTTCAACAAAAAGATTGTCAATCTCCTTTTCCCATTCTTCTTTCTCCGGAGGAAGAGGTTCCTCGTCTTCATATCTAAATATTAAAGGAAGTGTTTCTTTGACAGAAACAGGTTCCTTCTCTTTGGGAGGAGTGACTTTATTATGATCATTGACATTTTGTATTGAATCAACAATAAACTTCAGAAACTCAGACTCTTCCAGAATTTCCTTCTGATTCTTTCGAAGAGCATCAGTTGAAGATTTGAATTCCAACTCAGAATATGAGGTTGTATTAGTAAACTCTTTGGATTCTTCTGCTACCCTACACATGCTTGAGGTAGAAGGAACAACCTCATATGTTGCATTCAACATCGGAGCAGCCTCCTCCCTAATAATAACAACATCAGGATAACTCTCCTCCTCCTCCTCCTCCCTAATGATAACAACATTAGGATCACTCTCCTCCTCCTCCTCCTCCTCCCTAATGATAATAACATCAGGATCACTCTCCTCCTCCTCCTCCTCCCTAATGATAACAACATCATGATCACTCTCCTCTTCCTCCTCCTCCTCCTCCTCCCTAATGATAACAATATCATGATCACTCTTCTCCTCCTCCTCCTCCTCCCTAATGATAACAACATCAGGATCACTCTCCTCGTCTTGATCAATGATAACAACATTACGATCACTCTTCTCCTCCGACGAATCACTATAATCAGATACTTCCTCAATGAAAGGTTGGTTTGTGAAGGACTCACAAGTTCCTGGACTGGACTTTCTCTGCCCATTGTTTTCCACATTTCTCTCGTCACCTCCAGAAGGCTCCATCTCTTTTCTTTTACTTCCACAACTAATATTCGTAGAATTACCACTTTGACTCATACTATTCCTCTTTTCAATTATCTCGATCATATATTTTAAAGATTGTTGTCTAGTCCTCCTCTTTGAAACATAGTCATTCCCTAAATTCATCTTCCACACCTGAGTCAAAATACACAATTTTTATTATCAATCAAAATGCACAAGCACATATATATATAATAAAGACATTTTTCACGATAACAACAAGACATAGCTCTATTTACAAACACTAACCTGAATAAAGAAAACTTTTTTATGCCGAAAAATCAAGAATCGAAAGCTTTTAATTCTTGAAACTGTAATAACAGAGTAATGGGGGCTGATGAGTTTGAAATTGAATGCATAGACACACTTATATATAGAATGAGATAGAGTAGCAGAACAAAAGAAATGTGACTTAACAAATCACGAGAAAAGAGAGGAAAAATAAAATAATTTATGACAAATGCGTGCAATTTGTGACAGATTGGAATCTTCCAACAAATCACGATGATACAAAGCGTGAACATTAACTCTTCCAACTACATCATAATGATACAAAGCGTGAACATTAACTCTTCAAACTGCATCAAGTGAATTCACAGTCAAAATTTGCATGCCTTCGTCAGCAAGGGTATTTTTGGGAAAAAATATTTTTTTTGTTCCACTTTAATTTATTTAGTGTACAACTTTTCCGAAATTTTGAAAACCACATTAGCTATGCCCTTTAGTTTTAATTCATATCCTTTAGTTATACCTTTATTATTTTGAATGTCATTGTTATTTGTGGAAATTTTGTAATTACTTTGAGTAAAAAACTACCGATCGATGAAGACAAATACTTCAATTATGGACATCCTTATGGGGCCCCCTCACATTAGGTTTTGAAAAAAAAAGAAGGAGATCAATGATTCTAGACCACTGATCGAAAAGGTTTCGGGATTGTTTACAACCTAGAGAAAGTAAATTAACAACGAAATTATTTTGAAAAAAATGATCAGTTCAACTTAGTGACAAAGGGTGTTCAAATTTTCTTAGAACCCATTACAAAGCTGACTGAGTTAATATATGTCACGACCCAAAAATGGACATTATGACACTTGTCTATTCCCACCAAGACAAGTCAGCCTCAATCCAACGGAACGAAAGAAATTCGGAAAGATAAAGCAAGAACAAGATAAAAGTGGAAAACGTATTCTTTCTATTAACACCCAAAACCTAGTTGTCACGTGTACAAGTCACTAATGTAAAAACAAAATTCCAAAGATAAATACAAGTCTCATAGTCTTTGTTTCTCAAATAGAACAAAGCATAAAATAAAGGAACAAGAGAGCTCGCCGGGATCACAAGCAGCTACCTCTTAAAATCCTTGACAAGCCTCCAAATCAGAAGATGAATAAGGAGATCTCACGAGTCTGGGATTGAAACCTACACAAGTGTAGAAGAAAGGAGTGAGTACCAACAACACGGTACCCAGAAAATAACCTAATAAACAAGGCAACCTAGCTAGAATTTGAATACTCTTTTCTATCCCAACCGAGCCTCCTCAAACTACAACCTGCACAGAAATCAGCCCAACCTATCAGTTCTACAATATATAGTTCACACGGGTCAGAATTCACAGCCCAAAGTCACAAGCCAACAACCAGCACGTATCACGTAGTCAAATCACAAGTATCAAATACATCAATCACTATTATCCAATAGGTCAACCATGATAAGCATCAAAATGCATCAAAATACAAGAATCAACTCTTGCGGAACCATTTCCCATCGGCTTTTTGTCATATCGCTAGCCGGAACCATTTCCCGTCGGTTTTGTATCAAATCACTAGCCAAAACCATTTCCCATCGACTTTATATCAAATCACTAGCCGAAACCATTTTTCATCGGCTTTATATCAATTGCACTTGCCGTAAATGACCTCGACATCACATGCACTTACCGAAAAAGACCTCGGCATCAATAATCAACATGGTATTCAACAATCAATGCACAAAAGCAATATCACACCACATGAAGAGACAACAAGTCATGTAATTCAACCCCACATTCAAGCCATCAAGGCATTTCCTCAAATCAATCAAATAGGGTCACAACAAGGCAATTCGCAAGTTGTGGTTATCATCATGAAGCCTTTTCATTTACCCCTTCTTTGTTTAGTAACATTAATCAAGTGGAGCAATAAAGACCTTCACCCCATTTCTAATTACTCCCCAACACATATATAATGAAGAGAAGTAGACATTTCTACTAGATTACAAAGCTGTAAAGATCACTTGCCTTAAACTAATCAATTAATCACTCCAAGAGTTGAGTCTTCCCATTCCGAATCACTTCCAAAGTGACACAATATGTATACAAACAAGTATTCACAATGAATTTCTGGAAACAACAATACCCAAATCAATTTTCTTGAAAAATGGTCAATCAACTCAAAATACAATTTCAAAAAGAAGGTTTGAATCCGAAATTTAATACTTGAAAATGATGTTTAAGGCTTTAGAAACTCAATGGTGAAAACCATTTCAAAAAAAGGGAACAAAATCAGTTCACAATCTCCATTTTAGTTTAGAACTTGAGTTCTTGAAAACCCTTACCATTTACCAATCAAAATCTCATATTTTGATGTTAAAATCCATAAATAATCAAAGGGAAATGAAGTTTTAGGATCATAAAGGCTTACTCAAATGATTTAGCACAAAATATCCTTTCAAAAATTGCCACCAAGGGTTTCCCTAACTCAAAATTTGAAAATGGGGCTTAAGCCACGAAATTTACAGGTCAAAACCCCTCTCTGATGTCACAAAAGTGACCTTAGGTTTGCAAAAGCAAACCCCGTGAAAGTGGGGACCTTCGCTTTCGCAAACCAGGGTTAAATTTCGCAAACATCGCGATCGCGAACCTCGCTTAACTGAGACCCTTCATTTTCACGACCAGGGTCTTGCATCTGTGATCCTCCCGATTGTGAATGTCACACCCCGAGCCTATACCCTAGACGTGACCGCCACTCGAGAACCATTGCTGGTCCCCAAGCAAACCCTTGGCCTGGCTAACTATAGACATGAGACTCAATCTGATATGCGGAAGCCTTAAATAGATGAGCATTTAAATCATTTAAATTAAAGCTTTGGAATACTGCCTTGAAATACTTAACATGAATAAGTTCCAACAAAATCATCGGGAGAAAAACATGAAAAATCATCTAACTCTGCCTATCTATCAATCCTCTATTGTTCAAGATAGGTGTTGAGTCAAGACTCACGACACCTCAATACTACTAAATAGAATATAAAAGTGAAGTCCTCCAGAAGCAAGGAGGTCTCACCAAAAGCTATCAAGAAGTGTGAAGTGATCTCAACAGAGCGCCTTTTGATGATCCCAAGCACCTGGATCTGCATCATAAGAAAAGATGCATGTCAAAGGACATCAATACATTGAATGTACGAGTATGTAATGTGGTTGAATGAACAAATAACTGAACTGAAGGACTGGAAGCAACTCAACTGAATCAATACGTGAACATGAAGCGAAAACCTTTTAAGCTTTAAAATAAGATATGATATAAAAGCAATATAAAAAAAATATACTTTACTTTGTGGGGAGTTTCTCTAACCGACAACCATTACTATGAGCCTAGCAATGATACAACGTTTCACCCATGTTGCAAGGGCCATCCTATTCCTTTCCAGGGTATAAGATGCTACTATAACAATGGATCCATTTAATAGGCCTTCTCAGTGGCAGTGAGGAGTCACATGATAAATTGGTGTGATCCTATCCTATGCTAGCTACATAATTTTATGGGACTTGAGCTAAAAATAGACTCTTACCCAATTCGGTGCTCGATACTACTCCCAAAATATTCAATATCCTTTATGCTCAATCACTCTTTACAAAGAAAGAGACTATTACTTTACTGAAGTACTTTTCAAAAACATCAATCATACTTTTTCTTTTTCTCAACGGTCAAATAGTACATATGAAATTATTTGATTCTTCCTTTAAAGACTCTGTTCAAAACTTGCATTTAAAATGTATACTTATGGACTTATCTTTCTAGTCCAAGATTGATATATAAAAACTGAAAACTCTTATACCTTTCTTAAAATAGTGCTCTCATTTCAATATAAAAATGATACATTCGGAACCCTTTAAGTTCCCTTAAACTCTTTTTCAAAATCATGCTTTTAAACTTTTCTCTTAAGCTCACTTTAGTTTCCAAATTCAATGTAAGGAAAATTACTGGCTCAAAATACTCTTAGTAAAACTCAATATATATAGGGTTCATGTGGAACTACAAGCATGAACAATAATTCCAGAATTTCAATGCATAAAGTATCGCAATCTCATAATATAGGAATCTCATAGAAGTGAGGGAAGAACCCTAGATTCAACTTGCTACTGACTGAGTTAAGATGTAGGGCGTGAGGACGACTAGTCCAACACTATAAATAGCCTTACATACCTGATTATGAAGTTATTAAAGTGAAAACTTTTGTGGAGACTTGATTTTATCTTGAGCTTGAGGAGGAACATTAGCTTTTTGGAGGAAACCTTTGATCTTGTAATCTTGGGGCTTGCTCTTGATAAAAGAAACTTTTTTATAAAGTTCTTAGAGTGGAAGAACCTGGGAAAACCTTGGGTGGAATGATTCTCTTTGTATCTTAAATTTTTGACTTGAAGGTTTTAGGGTTCTTGTTGGAGAAGAGGAACCCTAGGTGAGTTTTAAGAGAACTTTTAAATACTTGAATGTTTTGATTGATGAAAACTAGTTAGTTGAATGATATACTCAGTTAAAACACTCTAAAACGACTTAGAATAGGGTTTAAAATGACATAGGGGAAAAACCAAAACGACTCTAACTTAAAAATTGACGGAGTGCCTTAAAAGGAAGGTTTCATAGACCGTTTAGGGCTCCACAGTCCGTGAAACACTTCACTGTCCGTATAGCCATCCGTGAAACTTTGACTGTCTAACAAGACTTTACTAAAATGGGCATAACTTTTTACTCCAAACTTGAAATGAGGCAAACTTGGTGGAGTTGGAAAGAGGACTCAAAGGCCTTTAATTTGATAGGTGATGGGCCACCTAATTCATTATGTGATAAGAGATATGATTGTTTGAAGTTGACCTAAGTAGAATCTTACGTCAAACCTTAATTGGTAAGGAAGCTTTCAACTCAACTTTGTGCTAGGGGATTCCAGTGACCTTAATTGATACCCAAAATCATTCTCACACTAATGAATTGACCTTAGCATCTAAGAACAATTAAGAATCACTCGGTACGACCTTATACGCAATTAGAGAATGATTCAGGTCTTAACTTAGAAATATTCGGGGTGTTACAGCGAAGCATCCTTCGCGAAGCGAAGCACACTAGTACAAAAAAATCAACCAACTCTCAAAACACCGAAAGGACCCTCGGGATTCGTTTGAAACCCCGTACACACAAACCACATACGCAAATCAAATATATTTGACGTTTCAGACTCAATGGAACTGCCAAAATATGAATCTGAGGTCTCTTTGACCAGACATTCGTGAAAATCACAAGAAATTAACTCAATGCCCAAAAAGGCTAAAACAAGCTCGGGACCTCACAAAAATCAACCAAAACCTCACCTAGGCTTAAAATCATCCCTGGAATCTAATGGAGCTCTCAAAATTCTGATCCGAGCATCCGAACCCCAAATGTTGACCAAAGTCAATTCAAATGCTAAATTTTCATAATTTCATAACTAAGGACCTCAATTCCTCGTAAAGACTCTGAATCTGAAATTGACAATTCTCATAGACCAGATTGCACATTTCGAAACTAAAGGAATCAATGAAATTCTATTCCGACACTTGAAACTCCAATAGACTCCGAAAACCACTTTTAAGCAACTTAGCCTTTCAAAAGCACAAACTCACCCAAGTTCTCAACTTTTCACTTAAAGTTCGAAACCAACTTTCAAAACTCAAACATAAAAGACTCGGGGTCACGATCAGGAGGGACAAAATGGTAATTTCATGAAACTTTCAAAAAATGACCGACCGGGTCATTACAATATAGCAGGTGGTAGGCCATGAATCGATTTTACTTGTCAATGTCTTCTTAGTCAAGTTCTTCATATTGAATATGCTTAATAAAATTTATATCTCCTGTGTGATTTGTGTGCTACTACACAAAAATGAGTTTACGTCGTTCACACCTGAAGAATAGCGGGGGCGGGTGGCCAATAATGTGAAACTCCATTGTGACCAAAATGTCATAATTCAAAACTTAATTACAACGGATAATATTGCAGGTTTGGTATATGAGTTAGTGATAAATTTTGATTTTAGTACTTGTGATATATGACTCGGTATATTTGATCTTTTATTAATCAAAATGTTCTTTTTTTTTTATATAGAAATATGTTATATTTGGACTACTTCCAGAGGTATTATCATCAAATATTGAAGTAATAATACATGTTTAACATAATACATGAACTATTAAATGACGAAACCGTTAATATTTTAAAAATTTGTGAATATTCGCAAGAGGCTAAAAATATTAGTAAACCTATTATAAATTATCATATCATATCATCATATATTTCTAAAACTCGGAAGCATCTAAGTTAAAAGTTATATTACAAAAATATCCTTTTAGATTTAAAACATTATTTTACCCCTTGATAATTAATTTATTTCCTTCAAATCATCTAAAAAAAAAATTAACTCTTTATTTATTATTTGTTTTGGAATTCAATTAATTTTGATGGTATAATTTAAAATTTTGAAGAATTTTAAAAGTTGATTCATTATACACCATATTTACTTGACTAATTTAATAATTACATAAACTGCACGGATTCATTTGAATAAAGAGCTAACGATTATGACATTTAATGTTAATTCATTCTAGGTATCACAAAGGTTGGAAGCAACATTCATTTCTTTGATTGATCACTCTATTAATATTCCATATGTTACTGAATGAACGAGAGGTAGAAAGATTCATTATGAAAATAATTACTATAAAGCAGGGACATGTTTCCATTGCTAGCACGAGACTAGAAAATAAGACCAAAATGTAAGAAGTCAGTTTCATGTTTCCAGGAACATTTGTTCAGCATAAGCATGCATTTTCCTCTAAATATTTTTTATCTGTTGTTCTATGTATTTATTTTAGTTGTTTTTACGTACGAGCTGATTTATTATATAGTTCGCAAGATTTTTTTGTATTTGTGATCAGGAAGTAAAAGTTGTCTATATATATATATATATCACAAGCAGCTGATATTCTTTTTCCAGCGGAACAAGAAAAACAAGTATCTGACGCAAATTGTGTTATGATGATCAAGAAGATTGAAATCTTTTATTATCTATGGTGTGTGTGTGTGTTTAGTCCTATTCAACTCCAATTAAATGTTTAGTCCTCTTAAAACTTGATATTCTTTCTTCGCTTAGAGTTTTATATTTAAATATTGTTCATATATATTCCATGACTGTAACACCTCGAATTTTGGAAAAGGAAGAAAAGAAGTTTTTGGGTTGCAGGCTGTGTCTACGGGTCCCATCTACGGATCGTAGAAGCTTCTACATGCCGTAGATGGCAACCGTAGGAAAGGAGAAAATGAATTTTCAAAAACCAAGTTCCAGTACCTTTTTACGGTTCACTAGGACGACCCGTCATCCTATGTACAAGCCATAGATAGGTCTCGTAGGAAGGTCCCAGACTTAGTGATATTTTAAGGGGTAAAATTGGTTTCTAAAGTCCGTAGGAAGACCTACGAGCCGTAGACAGGATCCTTCAAAAGTTAGTTCAAAATAAGGTTTCGGAACTTTTCTACGATTGACCAGTACGGTCCGTAGAAAGTCCTACGGACCGTAGGTCCAAATCGTAGAGAGGGTTCGACAATTGTTTTTCAAGGGCTTTTGAGTCTTTTTTCTAATTATTTTAAATCAAAACCATGTCATTTTGTCTTCTACCCTAAGCTCTATATATGGTTTTTAGGACCTAAAACTACCCATTTCAACCACATTCTTCTTATTCCCCTAAACCTAATCAAATTCATCCTCCCAAAATTCTCTCAACCTAAGGAAGAAGAAGAAGAGCTAGGGTTCCATTCAAGTCTTCAATCCTCCATTCTTTTTGGGCTCTAAGTATCAAGGTATGTGGTATTCACCCATGGAATCCATTCTTCCATGGGGTCCCCAAGGTTTCCAATTTATCAATTCAATTTCAATTGACTAAGTTAGGGTTTCAATTCAATCTTTGTGGGTTTCATCCAATTATGATTGATTATTGTTGATTAAGTCTTCTAATGCATGATTTAATGTTAATTCATGATATTTAGTTGAAATTACATTGACTCATGCCTAAATCATGTTTTTCAACTATGAATCTATGATGAACCCATGAATCCATGAATTATGAATTATGAAGATATGCATGTTTTTATGAAATAACTATAAATGATTTGGGGATGCTTTGAAAGGAAAGTATCAATCCTATTGTGAAAGGATTTCTCACTTACTATGATGATTATGATTGTGAAAGGTATTTCTCACAAATAAATTCACATTGGTGAAAGGTTTTCTCATTAGTGTTGAATTATGTTTAAGGAGATATTTTATGTTTTGATCTTGAAAGTGTGGATTGGTATTGATCATTGCCTTACCTATGTTCTATTGATATTTAAATTTTTATCTATTTCATTGGGATTTAGACTTAGCACCGAGAGGGCTTTGAGGTGGAGGCTCAAATAGGATAGTCTCTAGTAGCAACCTCTAGTCCTAAACTACGTGCCCCCGTAGGATTATCTTAAATGACCTAGATAGTGGATCCACTTTAGCAAATGATGATATGTACGAATTCTACCTTGGCAAATAGATTCCCCTTCTTTCAGTATGAGGAATATACCGGATACCATGATATAGCTCTCATGATCTTATTGCCAATTAAAGC
>JAGDQO010003005.1:0-18629 GCA_018342035.1 Solanum appendiculatum
CGCCTCGAGGTCGGGCTTTGGGGTGGGTGGGTGCCTCGTGGCAGGACGCCTCAAGGCCGTGCATGGGGTTGGTGGGTAGGGGGCCTCGCCTCGTGGCAGGACGCCTCTAGGACGGGCCGGGGGATGGGTGGGTGGGTGGGGGCCACGCCTCAAGGAAGGACGCCTTGAGGCCGGGCGGCGTTGGGTGGTGGAGGGGGGCCTCGCCTCGGGCAAGGACGCACCATTGACGGTCGGGCCTGGGGGTGGGTGGGTAGGAGGCCGCCTCGGGGCAAGACGCCTCGAGGTCGGGCCTGGGGTGGGTGGGAGGGAGGGAGGCCTCGCCTCGGGGTAGGATGACTCGAGGTCGAGCCTGGGGGTGGGTGGGTGGGGGGCCACGCCCTGAGGTCAGGTTGGGGGGTGGGTGGGTGGGGGGCCACGCCTCGGGGCAAGACGTCTCGAGGTCGGGCCAGGGTGGGTGGGGGAACCTCGCCTCGGGGCAGGACGACTCGAGGTCGAGCGTCGGGGTGGGTGGGTGGGTGGATAAGGGGCTACGCCTCGGGGCAGGACGCCTCGAGGCCGGGCCGGGGGGCGGGGGGGATGGGGACCCGACTCGCCCCGAGGTCGGGCTGGGGGGTGGGTAGGTGGGGGGCCACGCCTCGGGGCAAGACACCTCGAGGTCAGGCCTGGGGTGGGTGGGAGGGGGGCCTCGCTTCGGGGAAGGACGCCTCAAGGTCAGGGGCTGGGTGGGTGGGGGGCGTCGCCTCGAGGAAGGATGACTAGAGGTCGAGCCTGGGGGTAAGTGGGTGGGGGGCCACGCCTCGGGGCAGGACGCCTCGAGGCCGGGCCGGGGGGAGGGATGGTGGGGGGCTTCTCCTTGGGGCAGGAAAGCCTCGAGGTCGGGCCTGGGGTGGGTGGGAGGGGGGCCTCGTCTCGTGGCAGGACTCCTCGAGGTCGCGCCTGGGGTGGGTGGGAGGGGGGCCTCTCCTCGTGGCAGGACGCCTCGAGGCGGGACGGGGGGTGGTTGGGTGGGGTGCCTCACCTCGGGGCAAGATGCCTCAAGGTCGGGCCGAGGGGTGGGTGGGTGGGGGCTAACACTCGGGGCAGGACGCCTCGAGGCCGGGCCGAGGGGCAGGTGGGTGAGGGGCCACGCCTCGGGGCATGACGCCTCGAGGTCGGGCCTCGGGATGGGTGGGAGGGGGGCCTCGTCTCGTGGCAAGACGCCTCGAGGCTGGGCCTAGGGCTTGGTGGGTGGGGGCCCTCGCCTCGGGGCAGGATGCCTCGAGGTCCGACCTGGGGCCAAGACTCGGGGCAGGACGCCTCGAGGACGGGTCGGGGGGCGGGTGGGTGTGGGGCCACTCCTCGGTGCATGATTCCTCGAGGTCGGGCCTGGGGGTTGGTGGGAGGGGGGCCTCGTCTCGTCACAGGACTCCTCGAGGCCGGGCCTGGGGCTTGGTGGATGGGGGCCCTCGCCTCGGGGTAAGACGCCTCGAGGTCCGACCTGGGGGTCGATAGGCGGGGGAGCCTCGCCTCCGGGCAGTACACCTTGAGGCCGGGCCGGGGGGCGGGTGGACGAGCGCCTTGCCTCGAGGCCGGGTCGGGGGGAGGGGGCTAGTGGCCTCGCCTCGGGGCAGGATGCCTTGAGGCCGGGGACAGGGGGAGGGGGCTAGGGGCCTCTCCTCGGGGCAGGACGCCTCGAGGCCGGGCTTGGAGGCGGGGGGGCCTTGCCTCGAGGTTTGGCCGGGGGCGAGGGGCCTCGCCTAGGGGTAGGATGCCTCGAGGTCGAGCCGGGGGGGACGAGGCGGGGGGCCTCGCCTCGTGGAGGACGACTCGAGGTCGGTCCAGGGGGGTTTCCCTTGGGGCAGGACGCCCCGAGGCCGGGGGGCGACCGGGGGCCTCGCCTCGGGGCAAGACGAGAGGGCGGGCGGGGGGCCTCGCCTCTGGTCTGGACTCCTCGAAGGGGAAGCTGAGGGGTTCGCCTCACGGCAGAACGCCTTGAGGCCAGGGGGAGGGGGGCGCATCTTTAGGCCGGGGGAAGGGGAGCCTCCCCTTGGGGCAAGACGCCTCGAGGCCGGGGGGAAGGGGGCCTCGTCTCGGGGTAGGAAGCCTCGAGGTTGGGCCGGGGGAGAGGAAGGCCTCGCCTCGGGGCATGACGCGTCGTGGCAGGGATGGGCCGGGGGGGCCTCGCCTCGGGGCAGGTCGCTTCGAGGTCGGGCTGGGGGGGCGGATTGGCCTCGCCTCGAGGCGGGGCTGGGGGTTCCAGGCGGGGCGGGGCAGGCCTTGCCTCGAGACAGGACACCTCGAGGCCAGGCCGGAGGGAGGGGGCCTCGCCTCGGAGCTGAACACGTCGAGGCCAAGGGCAGGACGCCTCGAGGAAGTGCCGGGGGGGCTCGCCTCGGGTCAGGACACTTCGAGGCCGAGCCGGGGGAGCTCGCCTTGGGGCAGGACGAGATAGTTCGTCATCCGGCATAACATCCTTGGAGCCATGTTAAAAGTTTATTAATTCTTGTCTTCTTTTTTTTGTTTACTTCATAGATCAAGGTACGATAAGGTTTTTAATTTATGTCCTTACAACGGGCATACCAAATTTGAATTTTGTCTTCAAGAGATGGTTGTATAGATCTTTAAGGAATTTTTATTGTACCTTCAACAACTTCAGTAATGAAAACTTGTGTGAATACTTTATTAACGTGTGTTACTTAATTTGTACGAACAAATACTTATAACAATAACTTTGCAGAAACATAAACAACAAAGTTTAAAGAATCACTCAAAAACATCAATTAATAACATAAGCATAAATTATTGATTGTAAAAAAATATACCAAGAGCTGTAATAATAGAATGATACAGAAAGGAAAAAATCGAGGCCATTGAATGCATAGTATCCCTTTAATTAAGAAAATTATTCCGCTCTAGTAACCGAGGTTTAAAGGAATAGATCCTCTCAGGATAGAACGATTAAATTCACTAGTGTATTGATACAAAAACAATAGTTTCAGTGACTCAACAGGAGCAAAGTACGCGAATATTTAATTGTGCAGAAGAAGAAGAATTTCAGAATTTTCGTTGTTTTAAAATGAAAGGAAATTCCTCTGTTCATATAGACAACAAAGGGACGTGAACAAATGCTTATTGTGCCTTATGGAAAAGGTCAGAACTCTTCGAAAAAGTTACAACCCTTCGAAAAAGTCTTAACCTTTCATAAAAATCAAAACTCTTAATAAAAGTCGCAACTCTTAATAAAAGTCGCAACTCTTTATAAATGTCGTAACTCTTTATAAAAGTCGTAACTTTTATAATAGTCGTAACTTTTATAAAAGTCGCAACTTTTAATGAAATGCTAGTTTTGGAAATAAATAAATTTAAAGAGAATCATGGTATATATAAATAAATATATATATATATATATATTTATATTTATATTTATATTCATCCCAATTCCCAAATGACGAAAATTTTTACCATGGGTGAGGCACAACCAACAAAAAGTGTGTGAGGCTCACCCATGTTTGACAAGTGGTGTTGCAGTCCCACAAATAATTTACTTTTCAAACTTTTTTCTCTTTCATCATTTCTAATTTATTACTAGTACTACTCCTATTCTTTTTCACATTTCTTTCTTTCATATATTTTTTTTTATAAAAAAGTGTTAAACTCCTCTCAAAATCAACATAGTATTAAGATAATTTTAAAATCATAAAAAGTTGAATTGACTTTTATTTTTCACGATAATTTAAATAACACAAAAACTAATATTTAATAAAAAAAAATAGAGCAAAAATTATGAAATTAGTAATCAAATTAAATATATGATTTTAAAAAATTGTATACGGAGGAAATGTCAAAATAATGAAGAAATAATTTTTCCTTGGAACCATTTTTTAAATCTCTTTATAATAGTTTTTATTTTATCTCATTATAAATTACTTCTTTATACCTTCTTAATTATTTAATTTTTTTTATATTTAGTAATTTTTTAATAATCACATAGCAGTTTGTTTGTTATAGTAAATTTTATAAGTTTCAACTCGGAATTTGAACATCAAAAAATTCTTATTTTGCTTTAAAAAATAATTTCGGAGGTGAACTCTAAAAAAAATGTCTAGCCATTAAGTTTTGAAATTCTTAAAAAAGGTATATAAAAGTAATTTACAATTACCATATTGATATAACGATGAATATGTAATTATTTAAAAATTAATAAATATTTAAATAATAAAAAAGGTATAGAGAAATAATTTAGGGAAAATGCACCCTTCTCCAATATTTTGAAATTTTAATTCCTTCGTAAACAAACTTTTAAAACAATATATAAAAGTTGATTACTAATTTTATTAAAAAGAAAATTCTATTTTTTATAACGTTAATTTTTGTGATGTTTATATTATCATGAAAAATAAAGTTAATTAAAAATTTTATGATTTTTAAATTATCTTAGTACTAATAAATTAAAAATGATAAAAAAGGCAAAAAAGTTGGAAAGCAATATATATATATATATATATATTATGTGTGTGTGTGTGATTTTTGTATTATAATGTTAAGACCTTATTAATTCAGTGAGTTCATCCAGAGGGGCAAACGTCTGCATTTTGAAGTTCAAAATATGCTCAGAGCGGGAATAGGGCCATATTTACCGTTTTACGTGTACTATATAGTCCACGAATTTTTGGTGAACCGGAGTCCAGACGGATTTTTCGCCTAAAAATTATGTGGGGTCCGCTTAAAGCTTATTAATGGCTGCATTTTGAGGTTCAAAATAAGCTCAGAGCGAGAATATGGCAATATTTATCGTTTTACGTGTACTATAGTCCTCGGATTTTTAGTGAACCGGGGTCCGGACGGTTATTTAGCCGAATTTTTTTGTGGGGTCCGTTAAAACCTTATTAAGGGCGTGAGTCGGTCCCGAGGGGCAAACGTCTGCATTTTGAGGCTCAAAATAGGCCCAGAGCAGGAATAATGCCATATTCGTCGTTTTACGTGTACTATAGTTCACGGATTTTTTGTAAACCAGGGTCCAGACGGATTTTTGGTCGAAATTTTTTGTGGGGGTTCGTTAAGACCTGAGTAATGGCGTGAGTTGGTCGCGAGGGGCAAACGTCTGCATTTTAAGGTTCAAAATAAGCCCAGAGCGGGAATATGGTCACATTTTCCATTTTACGTGTACTATAGTCCACTGATTTTTGATGAACCGAGGTCCGGATGGATTTTTTGCCAAATTTTTTTGTGAGGGTCCGTTAACACCTTTTTAATAGTGTAAATTGGTCCCGAGGGGCAAACATCTGCATTTTGAGGTTTAAAATAGGCCCAGAGAGGGAATATGGCCATATTTACCGTTTTACGTGTACTGTAGTCCACGAATTTTTCGTTAACCGAGGTCCCGACGGATTTTTGGCCAAAATATTTTTGTGGGGGTTCGTTAAGACCTTATTAATGGTGTGAGTTGGTCCCGAGGGGCAAACGTCTGCATTTGGAGGTTAAAAATAGTCTCAGAGCGGGAATATGACCATAATTACCGTTTTACGTGTACTATAGTCCAAGGATTTTTTGGTAAACCGAGGTCCGAATGTGTTTTAGGTCGAAATGTTTTGTGGGGGTCCGTTAAGACCTTATTAATGGGGTGAGTTGGTCCCGAGGGCCAAACGTCTGCATTTTGAGGGTCAAAATAGACCCCGAGTGGGAATGTGGCCATATTTTCTGTTTTACGTGTACTATTGTCCAGAAATTTTTATGGAACCGAGGTCCGTATGGATTTTTGGCCAACATATTTTGTGGGGGTCCATTAAGACCTTATTAATGGCGTGAGTTGGTCCGGAGGGGCAAACGTCTGCATTTTGAGGTTCAAAATATGTCTAGAGCGGGAATATGACCTTATTTGCCATTTTACGTGTACAATAGTCCATGGATTTTAGGTGAACCGGGGTCTGAACGAATTTTTGGCTGATTTTTTTGTAGGGGTCCGTTAAGACCTTATTAATGGCGTGAGTTGGTCCCGACGGGCAAATGTCTGCATTTTGAGGTTCAAAATAGGCCCAGAGCGGGAATATGGCCATATTTGTCGTTTTACGTGTACTATAATCCACGGATTTTTGATGAACCGAAGTTTGTACGGATATTTTGCCGAACTATTTCGTGGGGGTCTGTTAAAACCTTATTAATGGCGTTAGTATGTCCCGAGGTGCAAAAGTCAGCATTTTGTGGTTCAAAATAGGTCCAGAGAGGGAATATGGCCATATTTGCCATTTTAGGAGTACTATACTCCATGAATTTTTGGTGAATCGGGGTCCAGATTTTTGGCAGAAATTTTTTTTGGTGGTCCGTTAAAACTATATTAATGGCATGAGTTGGTCCCGAGGGGCAAACGTCTGCATTTTGAGGTTCAAAATAGGCCTAAAGCGGGAATATGACCATATTTGCCATTTTACTGGTACTATAGTCCACGGATTTTTGGTGAACCGAGGTTCGAACGGATTTTTGGCTAAAAAATTTTGTGGGGGTCCGTTAAGACCTTATTAATGACGTGAGCTGGTCCCGAGCGGCAAACATCTGCATTTTGAAGTTTAAAATAGGCCTAGAGTGGGAATATGGCCATATTTGCTATTTTAGGAGTACTATACTCCACAGATTTTTGGTGAATCGGGGTCCGGACAGATTTTTTGGTAGCAATTTTTTTTGGGGGTCCGTTAAGACCTTATGAATGGCGTGAGTTAGTCCCGAGAGGCAAACGTCTGCATTTTGAGGTTCAAAATAGGCCTAGAGTGGGAATATGTCCATATTTTCCATTATACGTGTACTATAGTCCACGGAATTTTGGTGAATCGGGGGTCCGGACGGATTTTTTTCTGAAATTTTTTGTGGGGGTCCGTTAAAACCTTATTAATGATGTGAGCTGGTCCCGAGGGGAAAACGTCTGCATTTTGAGGTTCAAAATAGGCGCAGAGCGAGAATATGACCATATTTACCTTTTTACGTTACTATAGTCCACAGATTTTTGGTAAACCGAAGTCCGAACGAATTTTTGGCTGAAAATTTTTGTGAGGGTCCGCTAAGACCTTATTAATGGTGTGAGGGGCAAACGTCTGCATTTTGAGGTTCAAAATAAGCCCAGAGCGTGAATATGGCCATATTTATCGTTTTACGTGTACTATAGTCCACGGATTTTTGGTGAACCGGGGTCTGGACGGATTTTTGGCTGAAATTTTTTGTGTGGTCCGTTAAGACCTTATTAATGATGTGAGCTGGTCCTGAGGGGCAAACGTTTGCATTTTGATGTTCAAAATAGGCCTAGAGCGTGAATATGGCCTTATTTATCATTTTACGTATACTATAGTACATGGATTTTTGGTGAACCAAGGTCCTGACGGATATTCGGCCGAAATTTATTGTGGGGGTCCGTTAAGACCTTATTAATGGCGTGAGTTGGTCCAGAGGGGCGAACATTTGCATTTTGAGGTTCAAGATAGGCCCTGAGCGGGATTAAGGCCATATTTGTCGTTTTACATGTACTATAGTCTACGGATTTTTGGTTAACCGGTGTCCGGATGGTGTTTTAGCCGAAATCTTTTAAGGGGGTCCGTTAAAACCTTATTTAATGCCTGAGTTGGTACCGAGGTGCAAACGTCGGCATTTTGAGATTCAAAATAGGCCCAGAGCGGGAATATGACATATTTATTGTTTTACATGTACTATAGTCCACATATTTTTTATGAACCGGGTGCCGGAGGGATATTTGGTCGAAATCTTTTGTGGGGGTCCGTTAAGACCTTATTAAGGGAGTGAGTTAGTCTCGAGGGGCAAATGTCTGCATTTTTAGGTTCAAAATAGGCCCAGAGCAGGAATATGGCCATATTTATCGTTTTAGTGGTACTATAGTCCACAGATTTTTGGTAAGCTAGGGTCCAGATGGATTTTTGGCAGAATTTTTTTGTGGGGTCCGTTAAGACCTTATTAATGATGTGAGTTGGTACCGAGGGGAAAATGTCTGTATTTTGAGGTTCAAAATAGGCTCAGAGCGGGGATATAGCCATATTTGCCGTTTTACGTATACTATAGTCCACGGATTTTTGGTGAACTGAGTTCCGGACAGATATTTTGCATAAATATTTTGTGGGAGTCTGTTAAGACCTTATTAATTTAGTGAGTTTGTCCAGAGGGGCAAACGTCTGCATTTTGAAGTTCAAAATATGCCTAGAGCGAGAATACGACCATATTTGCCGTTTTACGTGTACTATAGTCCACGGATTTTTCACCTAAAAATTATGTGGGGTCCGTTTAAACCTTATTAATGGCTGCATTTTGAGGTTCAAAATAGGTCCAAAGCGAGAATATGGCAATATTTATCGTTTTACGTGTACTATAGTCCTCGGATTTTTAGTGAACCGGGGTCCGAACGGTTATTTAGCAAAAAAAATTTGTGGGGGTCCGTTATGGACGTGAGTCGGTCCCGAGGGCAAACGTCTGCATTTTGAGGCTCAAAATAGGCCAGAGCAGGAATATGGCCATATTCGTCGTTTTACGTGTACTATAGTTCACGGATTTTTCGTAAACCAGGGTCCAGACGGATTTTTAGTAAAAATATTTTGTGGAGGTCCGTTAAGACCTTAGTAATGGCGTGAATTGGTCGCGAGGGGCAAACGTATGCATTTTGAGGTTCAAAATAGGCCCAGAGAGGAAATATGGTCACATTTTCCATTTTACGTGTACTATAGTCCACGGATTTTTGATGAACCGAGGTCCGGATAGATTTTTTGCCGAAAGTTTTGTGAGGGTCCGTTAACACCTTTTTAATGGCGTGAGTTGATCCCGAGGGGGCAAACATCTGCATTTTGAGGTTAAAAATAGTCTCAGAGCGGGAATATGACCATAATTATCGTTTTACGTGTACTATAGTCCAAGGATTTTTTGGTGAACCGAGGTCCGAATGGGTTTTTGGCCGAAATGTTTTGTGGGGGTCCGTTAAGACCTTATTAATGGGGTGAGTTGGTCCCGAGGGCCAAACGTCTGCATTCTGAGGGTCAAAATAGACCCCGAGTGGGAATATGGCCATATTTTCTGTTTTACGTGTACTATTGTCCAGAAATTTTTAGGGAACCGAGGTCCGGATGGATTTTTGGCCAACATATTTTGTGGGGGTCCATTAAGACCTTATTAATGGCGTGAGTTGGTCCGGAGGGGCAAACGTCTGCATTTTGAGGTTCAAAATATGTCTAGAGCGGGAATATGACCATATTTGCCTTTTTACGTGTACAATAGTCCATGGATTTTAGGTGAACCGGGGTCTGAACGAATTTTTGGCTGAATTTTTTTGTAGGGGTCCGTTAAGACCTTATTAATGGCGTGAGTTGGTCCCGACGGGCAAATGTCTGCATTTTGAGGTTCAAAATAGGCCCAGAGCGGGAATATGGCCATATTTGTCGTTTTACGTGTACTATAATCCACGGATTTTTGGTGAACCGAAGTTTGTACGGATATTTTGCCGAACTATTTCGTGGGGGTCTGTTAAAACCTTATTAATGGTGTGAGCATGTCCCGAGGTGCAAAAGTCAGCATTTTGTGGTTCAAAATAGGTCCAGAGAGGGAATATGACCATATTTGCCATTTTAGGAGTACTATACTCCACGAATTTTTGGTGAATCGGGGTCCGGACAGATTTTTGGCAGAAATTTTTTTTGGTGGTCCGTTAAAACCATATTAATGGCATGAGTTGGTCCCGAGGGGCAAACGTCTGCATTTTGAGGTTCAAAATAGGCCTAAAGCGGGAATATGGCCATATTTGCCATTTTACTGGTACTATAGTCCACGGATTTTTGGTGAACCGAGGTCCGGACGGATTTTTGGCTAAAATTTTTTGTGGGGTTCTGTTAAGACCTTATTAATGACGTGAGCTGGTCCCGAGGGGCAAACATCTGCATTTTGAAGTTTAAAATAGGCCCAGAACGGGAATATGGCCATATTTACCTTTTTACGTTACTATAGTCCACAGATTATTGGTAAATCGAAGTCCGAATGAATTTTTGGCTGAAAATTTTTGTGAGGGTCCGCTAAGACCTTATTAATGGTGTGAGGGGCAAACGTCTGCATTTTGAGGTTCAAAATAAGCCCAGAGCGGGAATATGGCCATATTTATCGTTTTACGTGTACTATAGTCCACGGATTTTTGGTGAACCGGGGTCTGGAAGGATTTTTGGCTGAAATTTTTTGTGGGGTCCGTTAGACCTTATTAATGACGTGAGCTGGTCCTGAGGGGCAAACGTTTGCATTTTGATGTTCAAAATAGGCCTAGAGCGTGAATATGACCTTATTTATCATTTTACGTATACTATAGTCCATGGATTTTTGGTGAACCAAGGTCCTGACGGATATTCGGCCGAAATTTATTGTGGGGGTCCGTTAAGACCTTATTAATGGCGTGAGTTGGTCCAGAGGGGCGAACGTCTGCATTTTGAGGTTCAAGATAGGCCCTGAGCGGGATTAAGGCCATATTTGTAGTTTTACATGTACTATAGTCTACGGATTTTTGGTTAACCGGGGTCCGGATGGTGTTTTAGCCGAAATCTTTTATGGGGGTCCGTTAAAACCTTATTAAATGCCTGAGTTGGTACCGAGGTGCAAACGTCGGCATTTTGAGATTCAATATAGGCCCAGAGCGGGAATATCGCCATATTTATTATTTTACCTGTACTATAGTCCACAGATTTTTGATGAACCGGGTGCCGGAGGGATATTTGGTCGAAATCTTTTGTGAGGGTCCGTTAAGACCTTATTAAGGGCGTGAGTTAGTCTCGAGGGGCAAATGTCTGCATTTTTATGTTCAAAATAGGCCCAGAGCAGGAATATGGCCATATTTGTCTTTTTAGTGGTACTATAGTCCACAGATTTTTGGTAAGCAAGGGTCCGGATGGATTTTTGGCAGAAATTTTTTGTGGGGTCCGTTAAGACCTTATTAATGATGTGAGTTGGTACCGAGGGGAAAATGTCTGTATTTTGAGGTTCAAAATAGGCTCAGAGCGGGGATATAGCCATATTTGCCGTTTTACGTATACTATAGTCCACGGATTTTTGGTGAACTGAGTTCCGGACAGATATTTTGCATAAATATTTTGTGGGAGTCTGTTAAGACCTTATTAATTTAGTGAGTTTGTCCAGAGGGGCAAACGTCTGCATTTTGAAGTTCAAAATATGCCTAGAGCGGGAATACGGTCATATTTGCCGTTTTACGTATACTATAGTCCACGAATTTTTAGTGAATCGGAGTCCAGACGGATTTTTCGCCTAAAAATTATGTGGGGTT
Organism: Solanum appendiculatum; assembly: GCA_018342035.1. Classification (NCBI taxonomy): domain Eukaryota; kingdom Viridiplantae; phylum Streptophyta; class Magnoliopsida; order Solanales; family Solanaceae; genus Solanum; species Solanum appendiculatum. The sequence continues at coordinate 11,270 of JAGDQO010003005.1, forward strand.
CGTTTAAACCTTATTAATGGCTGCATTTTGAGGTTCAAAATAGGTCCAGAGCGAGAATATGGAAATATTTATCGTTTTACGTGTACTATAGTCCTCGGATTTTTAGTGAACCGGGGTCCGGACGGTTATTTAGCAAAAAAAATTTGTGGGGGTCCGTTATGGACGTGAGTCGGTCCCGAGGGCAAACGTCTGCATTTTGAGGCTCAAAATAGGCCAGAGCAGGAATATGGCCATATTCGTCGTTTTACGTGTACTATAGTTCACGGATTTTTTGTAAACCAGGGTCCAGACGGATTTTTAGTAAAAATATTTTGTGGAGGTCCGTTAAGACCTTAGTAATGGCGTGAATTGGTCGCGAGGGGCAAACGTATGCATTTTGAGGTTCAAAATAGGCCCAGAGCGGAAATATGGTCACATTTTCCATTTTACGTGTACTATAGTCCACGGATTTTTGATGAACCGAGGTCCGGATAGATTTTTTGCCGAAAGTTTTGTGAGGGTCCGTTAACACCTTTTTAATGGCGTGAGTTGATCCCGAGGGGGCAAACATCTGCATTTTGAGGTTTAAAATAGGCCCGGAGCGGGAATATGGTCATATTTATCGTTTTACGTGTACTATATAGTCCACAGATTTTTCGTGAACTGGGGTCCGGATGGATTTTTGGCCAAAGTATTTTTTGGGGGTTAAGAACTTATTAATTGCGTGAATTGGTCCCGAGGGGAAAATGTCTGAATTTTGAGGTTCAAAATAGGCCAGAGCGGGATTATGACCATATTTGCCATTTTACGTGTACTATTATAGTCCACAGTTTTTTAGTGATCCGGGATCCGGCCAAATTTTTTGTTAGCGTCCGTTAAGACTTTATCAATGGTGTGAGTTGGTCCCGAGGGGCAAACGTCTACATTTTGAGGTTCAAAATAGGCCTAGAGCGGGAATATGGCCATAATTGTCGCTTTACTTGTACTATAGTCCACGGATTTTTTGTGAACTGGGGTTCGAATGGATTTTTGGTTAAAAAGTTTTTGTGGGGGACCGTTATGACCTTATTAATGGCGTGAGTTGGTCCTAAGGGGCAAACGTGAGCATTTTGAGGTTCAAAATAGTCCCTGAGCGGAAATATGGCCATATATTTCGTTTTACATGTACTAGTTCACGAAATTTTGGTGAACCGGGGTCCGGACGTCTATTTTGCTGAAATATTTTGTATGGGTCCGTAAAGACATTTTTAATTGCGTCAGTTTATCTAGAGGGGCAAACGTCTACATTTTGAGGTTCAAACTAGTCCCAGAGCGGGAATATGGTCATATATGCCATTTTACGTGTACTATAGTCCACAGATTTTTGGTGATCCGGGGTCTAGACGGATTTTTGGCTGAAAGTTTTTGTGGGGGTCCGTAAAGACCTTATAATGGCTTGAGTTGGTTTCGAGGGGCAAACATTTGCATTTTGATGTTCAAAATAGACCCAGAGCGCGAATATGGCCATATTTATCATTTTACGTGTACTATAGTCCACGAATTTTTGGTGAACCAAGGTCCTGACGGATATTTGGCCGAAATTTATTGTGAGGGCCCGTAAAGATCTTATTAATGGCTTGAGTTGGTCTCGTGGGTCAAACGTTTGCATTTTGATGTTCAAAATAGGCCTAGACCGTGAATATGGCCATATTTATCATTTTATGTGTACTATAATCCTCAAATTTTTGGTGAACCAAGGTCCTGACTGATATTCGGTCGAAATTTATTGTGGGGGTCCGTTAAGACCTTAATAATGGCGTGAGTTGGTCCAGAGGGGCGAACGTCTGCATTTTGAGGTTCAAAATAGGCCCTAAGCGGGAATATGGCCATATTTGTCGTTTAACGTGTACTATAGTCCACAGATTTTTGGTGAATCGGGGTCCAAATGGATTTTTGGCCAAAATTTTTGTGGGGGTCCATTAATACCTTATTAATGGCGTGAGTTGGTCCAGAGGGGCAAACGTCTGCATTTTGAGATACAAAATAGGCCCTGAGCGGGAATATGACCATATTTGTCGTTTAACGTGCACTATAATCCACAGATTTTTGGTGAATCGGGGTCCAGATGGATTTTTGGCCCAAATTTTTCTGGGGTCCGTTAAGACCTTATTAGTGGTGTGAGTTGGTCCCGAGGGCAAACGTCTACATTTTGAGTTTCAAAATAAGCCCAGAGCAGAAATATGACCATATTTGTCGTTTTACGTGTACTATAGTCCACGAATTTTTGGTGAACCGGGGTCTAGACGGATTTTGGCTGAAATTTATTGTGGGAGCCCGTAAAGACCTTATGAATGGCTTGAGTTGGTCTCGAGGGCAAACGTTTGCATTTTGAGGTTCAAAATAGGCCCTGAGCGGGATATGGCCATATTTGCCGTTTAACGTGCACTATAGTCCACAGATTTTTGGTGAATCGGGGTCCAGATGGATTTTTTGCCCAAAGTTTTGTGGGGGTCTATTAAGACCTTATTAATGGTGTGAGTTGGTCCCGAGGGGCAAACATCTGCATTTTGAATTTCAAAATAAGCCCAGAGCGGGAATATGACCATATTTGTCGTTTTACGTGTTCTATAGTCCACGAATTTTTGGTGAACCGGTGTCTAGACGAATTTTGGCTGAAATTTATTGTGGGGGTCCGTAAAGACCTTATGAATGGCTTGAGTTGGTCTCAAGGGGCAAACGTTTGCATTTTGATGTTCAAAATAAGTCAAGAGCGCGAATATGGCCATATTTATCATTTTACGTGTACTATAGTCCACGGATTTTTGGTGAACTAGGGTCCTGACGAATGTTTGGCTGAAATTTATTGTGGGAGTCCGAAAAGACCTTATTAATGGCTTGAGTTAGACTCGAGGGGCAAACGTTTGCATTTTGATGTTCAAAATAGGCCCAGAGCTTGAATATGGCCATATTTATCATTTTACGTGTACTATAGTCCACGAATTTTTGGTGAACGAAGGTCCAGACAGATTTTTGGCAGAAATATTTTTTGGGGGTCCGTTAAAACCTTATTAATGGCGTGAGGTTGTCCCGAGGGGCAAACGTCGGCATTTTGAGGTTCAAAATAGGCCTAGAGTGGGAATATGACCATATTTGGCATTTTACGTGTACAATAGTCCACGGATTTTTGGTGAATCGCTGTCCGGACGCTTTTTTGGCCGAAATTTTTTGTGGGGGTCCGTTAAGACCTTATTAATTAAGTGAGCTGTTCCCGAGGGGCAAATGTCTGCATTTTGAGGTTCAAAATAGGCCCAGAGCAGGAATATGGCCATATTTATTGTTTTACGCGTACTATAATCCATGGATTTTTGGTGAACCGAAGTCCGGACGAATTTTTGGCTGAAATTTTTTGTGGGGGTCCGTTAATACCTTATTAATGGCGTGAACTGGTCCCGAGGGGCAAACGTCTGCATTTTGAGGTTCAAATGAGGCACAGAACGGGAATATGGCCATATTTTCCATTATACGTGTACTATAGTCCACAGATATTTGGCTGAAATTTTTTGTTGGGGTTTGTTAAGACCTTATTAGCGGCGTGAGTTGGTCCAGAGGGGAAAACGTCTGCATTTTAAGGTTCAAAATAGGCCCAGGGCGGAAATATGGCCATATTTGCCATTTTACGTGTACTGTAGTCCACGAATTTTTGGTGAACCGGGTTCTGGATGGATATTTTGCCGAAATATTTTGTGGGGGTCCGTTAAGACCTTATTAATGGCGTGAGTTGGTCTCGAGGGCGAGCGTTTACATTTTGATGCTCAAAATAGGCCCAGAGCGTGAATATGACCATTTTTATCGTTTTACGTGTACTATAGTCCACAGATTTTTGGTGAACCAAGGTCCTGGGGATTTTTGGCCGAAATTTATTGTGGGTGTCCGTTAAGACCTTATTAATGGCTTGAGTTGGTCCCGAGGGGCAAACGTCTGCATTTTGAGATTCCAAATAGGCCTAGAGCGGGAATATGGCCATATTTGCCGTTTTACGTGTACATAGTCCACCGATTTTTGGTGAACCGAGGTCCGGAGTGACTTATGGCCAAAAAAATTTGTGGGGGTCCATTAAGACTTTATTAATGGCGTGAGCTGGTCCTGAGAGGCAAACGTCTGCATTTTGAAGTTCAAAATAGGCACAGAGCGGGAATATGGCCATATATGCCATTTTACATGTACTATAGTCCACCAATTTTTGGTGAACTGGGGTCCGGACATATTTTTAGCCGAAATTTTTTGTGGAGGTCCGTTATGACCTTATTAATGGCATGAGTTTGTCTCGAGGGGAAAACGTCTGTATTTTGAGGTTCAAAATAGTCACAGAGCGAAAATATGGCAATATTTGCCATTTTACGTGTACTATAGAACAGATCTTTACCTGTGCCTTATGCCACCTCTACCTTCACCAATATTTGCTGTGAGGAATATGGGATCTGTTATTTACTGATGATTTAATGGCACATCTTTATATATTAAAAAAAATGTCTAAAAGTTGGGAATATTTGCCAATAATGTCTAATCTCCAACCGGGCCAAATCAAAGCTTTTATGATATGAAATTCTTTTCCCCCTTTTGTGTCGCTCTTCATTTTTAATCTCCTTAGTTTTTAGATTATTACATCTTCTGTTGTATGGTTTGCTATGCTTAGATTTTGTTTATATATTTTAGTTTTGTTGTTCTCTTCTCTTGTATTTCTCCATATCTTGTGCTTTTGTGTTCGATATATGGGGATAATTATGTTGACACCCAATTTTGACCCTCCACGATATGGATTAGTTTTTGATCTTCTTAATTTCAAATGATTTAGAATAATTAATTTTATAAAAATTCAAAATATATTTTTCAAGTTTTAAAAGTGATTTTAGTCATTTTTTTTATATAATCTTTTAAATGATAAACATGTTTTTATATAAAATTAGTACATTTTATAAATATTTGAAAATCATCTCAAAAGATTTTGTTTTTAGTTAAATATTTTATTTAAGTTTAGTTTAGTTTAATTATAGTGAGTTAATTATTTTTGAATTAATTAGTTTATAACTAAGTTAATTGTTTTATTTTGTTAACATTAATTAATTAATATTAATTCATCTTATTTGAATTTTAGCCTAATTTGCTAATTAAACTCAATTTGGTTAACTTCTCAACTTCGAATGGCTACAATTTAAATCCATATGGCCATTCCTCCAATTACAAGTCTAACCACTTGTATTTCACATTTAACCCCTTTTTAACCTAGTACTTGTACAATCAGCAGCCCAACTCCAAATTTCAGTCCAATTCCTAGCAACCGTTAGGAGTAGGTACAAAATCGAGACAAGTTTTTGAATTTCAAATTCGATTTCCTATATATATAAACCCCTCTCCCTTCCTTGTTTCAAATAGCCGTTGGACCCTCTAAAAACCCAAAAAGTGTTTCATCCGAAAACAATTTTTTCATCATCTAAATGGGGTTTTTGTATTGAAATTGTGAGCAAAAATCAGCAATCGCAGAGGTTTGGACCCGAGTTTCTTTCTATTTCCTTTTGTTGCGTTGGAATCCGGTGAAGTTCCGGTCGGTAGTGGTGAAGTCCTCCAGCTTGTCGTCCTAGTATCCCTGCGGTAATGTCACTTCTTTTTGTATTCCATTTCAATATATATTCAAGATTTGGTCTTGATTATGCTATCAATTGTGTTCAGTATCCCAATTTCTCTTTTTTTTTAGAGTTTTTTTCGTATTAGGCTTGTTTAGCATAAGTGCTTAAATGTTCTCTGTTCTCAAAGAGATTAAATGTTAGTATAGTTTCCCTTTGAACTCTTCTGCAATTTGAATGGTACATGCTTGATTCACTCTGAGATTAGAATTCCATTCCGGCCTAAAATACATGTACATCTGCTCGGTTTATTCAGTCTCCTTTGTTTAGTTCGAGTGATTCACTATGTAGTGATTTGTGACGTCTAGTTTGATCATAAATCTATGGGTTCATATTCATGCTTAGTTTAGATTTCCCTGTCTATTATAGTATAAGAAATGTTTTTGATTATAGCTACTTACAGCTTACTAATATGTTTGTTGCTCATAGTTGCCATAACTTATACATAATAGTAGTATTTCTTTATCTGTTAATAATCTACGTATAGTACTCTGCTTGCTCCTTTCTTTGTTAATAAGTCACCATGGGCAAGTGTCCGTTTCTAAATTAACATTATTTGTTAGATTCTTGTTTAAATGTTTGTACTTAAGTCAAGATTTCAAACCTTATTTAGTTTTGTTTGATGAATGTTTTCTTAAAAAATGGAATCATGAATACACTTGCCGATATAATGCACTGTTCTCTACGAATTGAATATCCTTTTTATGCAATTTTGAGATGATATTAATTCTTTACTCCTTTCTTTGTATGCATGATTCTTGAGTCCATTCATGGACTCTCCTCTTTGCATCCTACTCGAGTCGGCCTTCATCATTGTCTGTGTTTTGGGAGCTGAAATACAGGTCTTGGAGGCATCAGATACGAGCTGATATACATCTGGTATACACAGATTGTATACACTGATATACAGGTCAAAACACAGGAATACGAGGTCTAAAATTGAAGTACAGATTGCAGGGGTTCAAGTGGGCTGTGTACATTTGGTATACAGTCTGATATACACGAAAAAAGGCCAAAATACGACCCATATATAGTAATATACGCTAAGTGTATACACAGGTTGCAGGGGCGAAAGTGGGCCCAAGCCCAATTTTTTTGCACAGCAAGTCCAAAAAAGCTAAGGGGCTGAAACCCATTATTTGCAGCTGGCCCATTTTTTGACTTAGGACAGGTTGGGCCCAAAAGCCCAAAATTTGACTTTGTCTTCTTCTTTTATTATTAATTGTTTATAGTATTAACTCTCTAACCCTTGTTTTCATTTGGTTTTATTTAATTAAATTCAAAAAAGATAGTCTTTTCTTTATTTTTTATGTTTGATTGAAATATTTGAGTTTTACTTATTAGTTTAATTAGTTGTTTATCAATATAAAAAGTCATTTTCTTAGAAAATGTTAAAGTTATGTCCTTTTAAGTAATATTTGAATAAATAGTATTTATTTAAAACTTAAATATTTTCAAACTAAGTCGAACCTTTAGTCAAGTCGTAGGTCAATTGCAAGTTAACGGGCCGCAATGTGGGTGGGTGGGGGGCCTCGCCTCTGGACAAGACGCCTCGAGGCCAGGCCGGGGGGCGGGTGGGATGGGGGCCTCGCCTCGGGGCAGGACGCCTCGAGGTCGGGACTAGGGGTGGCTGGGTAGGGGGCCTCGCCTCGGGGCAGGCCTCAAGGTCGGGCCTGGGGGTTGGGTGGGTGGGGGGCCTCGCCTCGGGGCAGGCCTCAAAGGTC
>JAGDQO010003008.1:0-24814 GCA_018342035.1 Solanum appendiculatum
ATCAACAAGTTGAAAGTGCTACTTGGGAGGCCGAAGAGCGGACCATGCAAAGGCGATATCCTTAAATTTTTCCACTCCACTCGAGCCTAAGGTATTGATCTAAAGCCCTTTATAAATCTCAGGTCTTAAGTTCAGCCCCCAATGTCATTGCATACATTCATGGGTTTAAGTTGACAAGTCATTGTGGTTTACAACTATATTGAGGTTTTGAAATAAGGTGTAAGTGCATTGTTGCATCCTTATATGGGCTGAAATTGCCATGTTTGTGTCTCTCATGTACGTTTCTTTAACATTCGGGGACGAATGTTCCCAAGGGGGAGATATTGAAACGACCCCCAAAAATGCCCGAAAATGTGCTTCGGAAACAGCTATAATTGTAATTTCCATATATCTCAAAATCCGTGCATGATTTCGGAAATTCGACTTCATATTCTTATTTGTGGGGTCAAATTGAGTGGGAAATGGGTCTAACCCGAATTTTAGAGCAACCGTATCAAAATTCAAAAATCGCAAAAAAATTGCGATTTGGAGGGTCAACTTTAAAGGGGCATATCTCTTAGCACACAAGGAACTGGAAGGGCTGCAAACTATTAAATTAAAGCTCTTTGAGTTAGCTTTCCAACGCACTTGGTTTCACCTCATTCCGAGTTAGAATGAGGGAGTTATGACCATTTTCGTAAAACCTGTCTGTGCAGATTTGCAATTTCCAGTGAGCTATTTTTTTTAGGCGGGTTGGAGACGTTTTTTTTTTATAAAAAGGGGATATGTCCCATACTTAGTTATTTTTCTTAACTCCAAAAACACTCTCTAAGCCCTCTCCAAAAATTCCACCAAGATCTTCAACCAAATTCAAACATCTCAAGCTCTAATTCCGGATTCAAGACTCAAACTCAAGCTTCGATTCTCCATTCAATCTTCAATCCAAGGATTTCTTCCAAAGTTGAGGTATGTGGGTTTTGATTGTGGAAACCTTCCCTTTCCCACAAGTCCCATTTATCCCTCTATTTTCACTTAAGTTTATGTCCTTATGATTATTTATGAACTCTTGAATTATGGAATTACTGAACTACACACCCTATTATGGTCCATTTTGCCATATTAATCATGAAATGGATTATTATGTGATGTTTATGGTTTACATGCTTCCATGATCAAATTATGAAAGGTTGATATATAATGTAATGTTGTGGTGCCTGATTTATATGGATTTTGGAATTGGTTGGACTTAGTATTCTTGAAATACATGATTTCATTTACATGAACAATTGCCCACCTTGTGTTTGATAAAATGCCCATTTATAGAATTCTTAGGAAAGGGAAGGTCCAAGGTACGTCCTATGAGTCGGATGGTTATGTAATTACTGAAATGATGATGAAATGGAAACATGTATACGATTTTCTCTATATAAGTGTTGTGAGTCGACCAAGCCTAGTACGGGGGGTAGTAGGCCCGTATAACCGTATCGAGGGGTTGGTACCTTGGTTGCCTAGTACGGGGGGTAGTAGGCCCGTGTAACTATATCGAGGGGTTTGTACCTTGGCTGCCTAGTACGGGGGGGTAGTAGGCCCGTATAACCGTATCGAGGGGTTTGTACCTTTGTCCCTAGCTCGGGGGGTGGTAGGCCCGTGTAACCATATTGAGGGGTTTGTACCTCTTTCGCCTCTCCAAGGGGGTGGTAGGCCTTGGAAATACTATATTGATGGTCACTCGCCACACATGTACTACGTCCCACTAAATATGATTTTTATGTAAGCATCATTATACATATCATTTCATTAATATGCTATCTATTGGGTATGATTACGCATTTTTCCATGATGTCCATCTAATGTAGCATTGCATTGCATCCCATATACTAGTACATTCAAATGTACTAACGCATACTCTATGCCTACATGATGTCACCATGTAGGGACCGGAGCACCGCTTGACCATCCTCCTCCGCGTGGCTAGTACGATTTTCTATAGTGGTTATTGGTGAGTCCTCCATTTCGGGGACGTTGCTCATGATCTTTTGCTATGTATAAAACTTTTCCTTTCTAGTTATGTTTTGACTATGAGGGTGAGCCCGGTAGTTTGTCTTGGCCCCCGCTAAGTACTCATGTTTAGAGGTGGTGTTGGACAAGTTGTGTATTATGCTTGAGCTTGACTCATCTATGGTATTTATGTATCATTTCTTTTTTTGCTCCCTTAGTCCCGATTTCCCCCTTGATTATGCTTATCGTTTATGGTCATTTAATTGCTTCCGCGACCAAGGATGTGTAATGATACGCTATGAGGCTTGTTTGGGGTTCCTTCGGGTTCCCCATTCGCCGGTCACATGTAGGCCCTAGGCTTGGGTCGTGACAGTCATTCTCTACATCCTTGCAAGAATATTTTTCATATTCCTAAAAATATTGCCAAAGGTTGACTTATTCCGGCTGGTAGCCTCTTTCTGGAATAGATCGACAGCTTTCTTAAGGGTGTTGGTGCTGTCGAAGTAGAGCTTAAAAATATCCTTGAAGGATGGGTGCCCACACCACATGGGTTCCATTCTGAAGGGTTCATTATTGGTATTAACAACCCTGCCTTGGAGACTCACAAGTAAAGGACAATGGTGGGGAGGTGGGAGACGAGGGCCTCAGGATACTGATTTATCCAAGGGATATTGGCCATGCATCTGTCAAGTGTTTCAAAGATAAGGCCATTTCTATTCCTATAACACTTATTGGTCCAAGTGTTACAGCCTGTATAACACAGGTCCACCATCTCGCACTTATTAAGACAGTTTCTAAACTTGGAAGTTCTAGCATTATTAATACAAAGCCCACCAATTTTTTCATTGGCTTGCAAGACTTTATTGAAGTCCCCACCAATTATCCATTCACTCTTGTGAATCTTAGCAATTGGCACAATTCGCCCCCAAGGTTAATTCTCATATTCAAATCAGGGCTAGCATAAATAGTGGAGAAAAGTCAAGATTTTGAGTTAGGGATTACCTTCACCATCACATGAATTCCTTGTTGGGTAATGGATAGGCTGTCCAGTTTCACTATATCTTCCTTCCACATGATAACAATGCCACCAGAGAGTCCATTCGCAGCCGATTAAATGTGAGTGTCAAATATCAGAGCCTCAATGAGTTACTTGTGGTCAATCATTTTTGTTTCTAGAAACACCAATATTGAGGGCTTGTGAACTTGGACCATAGCATCACAATGATGCCTGAATTTGGTGCTATTAGCCCCCCTCGCATTCTGGATGATGAACTTCATTATCGTGTGCTGAGTTGGTGGTTGGTCCAGTGAGCTCTTCCCCTTTCCCACATGGGTTGGCTCTTTCACATCTCTCAATGGGTTGAGAATCATGGCCTCTGGTATTGCATCCTTTTCGTTCCTCAAGTTTAGAGTGCATTTGATCACCTATTTGGGGCATTGGACCACAATAGTTGTGATGGTGACTTCCTCGAATTCCTTGAGGAGCATTTTTTCCAGTACAAATGTCTCTGTACTTTTCTCCCCAAGCATTTCCAAAATTTTCTCTAGCTCCTTATTGCTTTGCCTTATGAGTTCTAACATTGAGGGCTCTCCCCTTTCCATGTTTCCTGTCGTGCGCCCTGCCTATTCCTATGCGTTATATGCTTGTGCTTGGAGTTCTGGAGATATCTATGGCACAAACGTGGGGCTCTGGGAGCTCTTTAAGTAGTGCAAGGTCAGGAAGAATGGGTGGCTGTGGAAAGTTTGGCCCATGAGTACACTTAGGTCCTGCATAGACATCATGTTCATGTTCCCCATCAGTTGGGTTGCACAAGACTCTATATCCATATTTGCACTCCTAGACCCTCCATTGTGTGGTTTATCTTTCTTTGATTATTTGTGCTGAGAACACATGATCTTGAAGTGGAAGAGTTACTTGTCTCTCTCCTATGAAGAGATGGAGTGGGAGACATTTGTCTTGTGGTGCTAATTCCAGCCATGATGTCGGGGTATGGTTTGGGGGTAGTGGCGACATTATGAACATCATTGGGTAGTTCGTGGGTTGTTGGGAGTGTGGACGATTGTCTGCCATTATTACCTTCTGGCTTCAAGTCCTAATTTCCACCACTTAATAAGGTGTGTCTCCCTTCATTCCTACAGGTAGTTAAAGCGGGCCAGTTTGAATCGACGGCCATAGTCACTTCAACTGTTCTGGAATGATGATTGTTTTCCCCAGAGGGGATGGGGTGGTGGGAGGCTATGGGATTAACCTCCATTGGTATTCCTTTGGGGGATGAGAGAGAGGTGGGTGAGTAGGCCTGTCCTCCATCAAATCCTTTGTTCTCATTAATTATGGGATTTTCAAAGGATTTGCCAAATCTTTTTTCGAACTGAGAGATCTCCTTAATTAATTTTGGCACATGGGGTAGATCAATATTAATTAGGGGTTGTTGGGGGTGTTGAGGGAGTTAAGCAGTGGGGGCCATTAGGGGATTTTAGTTTTTCAATTTTTTTTAGAATATTATTAGACCTTTCTTCTCCGGATGATTTGGGAGAAGTAGATGTGTCAAGAAACTTACTCGAAAAAGGTCCATATGCTTTTACCTATGGTTTTCTGTGACCATTGGAGTTAGTGTGGCTTCCCCCGTCTTGATTTGGATTTTCCCCGCTCTTTTCTTCTTTGGGAAGGTCACCATCTGCCAACTTTTGAGAGGTTGAACTGTTGTGTTGGAAGCCTTGTCGGTGGCGTAGGTGTTATCGGCTATTTTAGGGGTGGTTTTATGTGGACATCTTTGATTGGTGTGGCCAAGTTTCCCATAATCAGTGCAAAGGATTTCGTCCCTTCGTCGACCACCTTTTGTGTGTGGCTCCCAATGATGACTTCCGTCCTTACCAGCTTTTCATGGGGAGCTTGGATGCATATGCGTGCATAGCGGCCTCTTAACACCGCTGAAGCGCAGGTATTGATTTTTAGGAGGGATCCAAGTTTCTTCCCAACCTTTTCAAGTACTTGCCTATCATAGAACTATGTTGGGAGTTGCAACAGTCTTGCCTATGTCGCTCTTTCTGTGAGCATTAATGTGTCAGGCACAAAATTTGGCTCCCATTTTTTCACTGATAGGAAGTTCCCTGTGATGAACCATGGGCCTTCGTAAAGCGCCTTATGCAAGTTTGCTGGAATGTTGAATTTTGCAATAAAATAGTTGCATCAAAGGTCAATCAAAGTTAGGGGTTTTGAGGGCTTCCACAGGTCTATCAGCTTGTTTTTCAAGTATGCGTGGGATATTCTTTTTCTAAGTATCTTTATTATGATAGATAAGTTCCACGATTGGTAGATTCTTTGTTTGTCCTTAGCTGAGAGTTGGATCGATTCATTGGCAGAGTCTTCTCTTTGATCTTGATGCTCCTTTTCCGCTATTGTGCTGTAGCTTTGATTCAGCTCTTTGTTCTTATTTAAGAGACTCTCTTTGAAGTTATGTGTCACTTCAATGTCTTCCATCATGTAGTTGGTGGTATCCAGTGGTTCCGGTGGGTCTGGGTATAGTTGGGCGGTGGTCCTTTGTTCTGGCTTGGGTACAGGGCCATATCAATAGAGATAATTTCTCAAAATCTGCAAGTAAATATCCTCTTAATTATTGATAGCCTTAAAAACACTCATCTACTTGATTAAGTAATTTAAATATGCCTCTCTTATGCCACATGTCATGCTTCTTAGCATATATGTAAATATTTCTGCTTATGTGGCATACACATACATATATATAATAAAATGAATATATAAATAATTAAATGCTAAGAATTCAACAATTAAAGAAAAATTATTTTTTTATTACCTCATCTCTCCTACTCAGTCCCCCAACCCCACACCTCACTACCCATCCACTCCCAATTTTTTTTAAAAAACTTTTTTTTAAAATTGGGGGGGAGGGGGGGGGGTGATGGGGTTGAGTACCAGGGCAGGGGATGGGGTGGCGTAAGTTTTTAAAGTTCTTCCTCTCTTTTTTAATTACTAAAATTTAGTATTTAATTGTTTAAATATTTTTTTAACTGTATATATCTATGTGTATGCCATATCAGCAGAAAATTTCACATATACGCATAGGTGGATGACATGGTGGCATAAGAGAGGTGTTGTTAAATTACTTAATAAAATAAAAGCGTGTTTTTAAGACTCTTAATAATTGGGGGACTAAATTAATAATTCACACCAAGTTTAGATGTATTTTTAGTACTTATCTTTAATTTTCTATATCACATTTTTCAAGCCATTTTTGGCAGCTTCTTAGAAGGGTAACATAAAAGGTGAACTTTTTTTTCCTTGGCAACTTTCAATTAATTTGCTCTCTAGTCAGTAATGATGAGAATCAGAGGAGGACCCACATATATAGGTGGGGTATATGTGTACCCGTTAACTTTAAATAAAAATTATGTATATATATTTATCTATCTTGAGAAATTGGCATAAAGTACATATAACTAGCAGTACCCTCATTGGAAAGCATAGAAACACACTTGGAACCTCTAGTACAAGCCAACGCACCCGCTCACGCAACTAGGGTTCAGTAATGAACCCACCTTGATCATTGAGCTATCACAATCGAGAAACTTAGGGTCATTTGGTAGAGTGTATTAGGAAAAATAATGCGTGCATTATCTTTGTGTATTACTAGTACCTTGTTTGGTACTCTTTTTATACACTCTATTGTGTATTAAGGTGTGCATCACTAATAACATGGATTTCTAGGTATTAGTAATGCAATGATTTTAATGCATGTGTTAACATGGCTAAAGACCCAATTGTTCCTCAAAACCTTTTTTACATGTTTTACACCATAATTGTGGAGGATATCTTTGTAAATAAATTTTTTAAATGCAATGCATGCTATTTTTAATGCACCAAATCAAACAATGCATAAAAATAATCTATGTATAATTAATGCAAGCCTAACTAATACAAGCATTACTAATACACTATATTTAGCATTATTCTTATAGACTCTCTACATATTACCTTAAAGGCTTAAACTCATATTATAACAAAGTAAAGCTCAAGTATTAGTTTAGAGCTCATATTTGATCTGTATATTTGTATTTAATATTTTTAGTACTGTTCAAGCCATTAGTGACCAATCGAATACGACATTATCTGTTAATTGTCAATTAAAGTTTTGCTAATGCCTAAATTAAGATAATATTCATGCACTCAGAGTCTTCAAATTCTGAGTTCGCCTTTGATGAGAACGATTAAATTATTTTCTTATTACTATTAAAGGATGTAATGTATTGAATGAGGCTTCTTCTTTCTTAATCAGAGATTTCGAGTTCGAGTTTTGAGTATTGAAAAATCCTGGGTAGAAAATGCTATACCCAAATGGGCTCTTATACAATATGAATTCGAATTAATCAAATTTCAATATAGATATTGAACATCGAATGAGAAAATATAAAAAAATCATTTTGTTATCTGCACAACAATTACGAATTTGTATATTACTCGTAGACTATTTAAAGAAGAAAATATTGTTTTGGAATAATCTCCAGAATGAATGGCCATGCTTGATACACAAGTTTATTCTTATTATTTTATTTTGTGTTGACTAGTTTATTGAAATACTAAACTAACTTTTTAAGACTTAAAAGAAGATATGCGTCTTTTCTATTCTATACAATTAGGTATAATAATTTACTTTTGAATATGTAGATGACGTGACAGACCATGGTTGAATTCTTCCTCGACTATATAATCTATGATAAACATTTATGATGTAATTAATGACCGTTGATCAAATTATTATTTTTAATTTGTGTTGACTAAGGCGGTATTGATTCATTTATTAACAATGTTAATTGTTGAGTCACCCCTAATACGCCTAAATTATACTTCCAATAAAGAAGTATAACGTGGTTATTGTTAAATATAGAAATCAATTAGATGGGGTCGAATCTCATAGATAATAAAGCAAGAATTAAATCAATTATTTATTGTTAGTTAATTATTTATTTCCAATGGAAAAAGGAAAGTTTGGGGGATTTGAATGATGTGTAATATCAATTTATAATTGGTAACTTTCAACGATATCAACCTAGACAGAGAATTTATAGAGATAAAAATCAGGATTGTGTTCACCAAGACACTGACTTATTTTGGGTTATTACAGAATTTAATCTTGTAATGCTAGTATACAAATTTATCAAATTCTTACTACACTTAATCGTTTCTCAACCAAATCAAATGCATATCACTTTTATCCTTTCGAACTAAAGTGTTAACATCAAACCAAATGATGTTTCCTCTGAACTGGGTAATCTTGCTAAATTAACCATTATGCGAGTTTAAACCTTGAATCCTCGTTATTATTTCTTTTTCTAAGTTTTACACCTTTTTTACTATAACAAGTCAATCCAAGGGCAGGTTATACTGTTTGAAACCATTAAAAGTCGATTAATCCTAAAGAACTAATAAGGTATACATCCGCAAAATAGTTTTTAATCCGTAAACACCCTTTTTAGATCAAGTCGTCTTGAATTCCACAACCCTTGGTTGTGGGATTTAGCTACTCATAATAGTTGAAGTAAAGTATGCACTTGCATTCATAAAATAAGAATTTACTTACAAAAGTTTAGGCAATCACACAAGCTTTGATTTCAAAAATCAAGAAAACTTGCTATAACAACTCGTTCAAGTGTACGTTCTTCTTTGCTAAAACGAAGTTAATAAAATAAACCCTAAAAAATTCTATATATAGTCTCAGAAAATTAGAAATTTAAAATAAGAAAGGAGGCCCTACGAAGTCCGCCTAATGCTTCGCTTGATGGCGCATCACAAGTGTGACGGGCTGTCGCTCATGCTGTCGTGCCTTAACAATAGCTTATTTGGAATACCCTTTGTTACTGTATGTCTGACGGTCCAACGCAAGTGTGGCAGTCAGTCATATGGTGTCACAACTCGAGCCTACAACCTGGACAGCCCTCACTCGAGAACCATTACTAGTCCCCAAGTGAACTCTCATCCTAGCTGACTATAAGCAGAAGACTAACTCAAGCATACATAAGCATCAAACTGAAAGTAGTGCTTAATCAACAGTTTATTGAATATCAAAACTCTCTGAATATACTAAGTAGGAAACATAAGTTTTAAATAAAACATCAGAAACTGAAAGACTCTCCAAAACTGTTTATCTATGAAGCCTCTATTGTATAAAGATAAGTGTTGGGACAAAACCCAAGACACCTCAAAAAGCTACTACTAACAACTCATAAAAATTAGAGTCCTCCGGAAGCAAGGAGGTCTCACTCAAAATCTGACGAGCAGATAAAGTGATCTCAACGAAACTCCTGTTGAGGATCCTAAGTACCTGAATCTGTATCATAAAAAGATGTAGATCGAATGACATTAGTACATCGAATGTACGAGTATGTAATATAATTGAATAACAAATAACTGAATTGAAAGTCTGACAGTAACTCAACTGAAATATAGTATCAATCATGATGAAAAATCATTAATGCTCTTACTGTAAGGAGGAGATAATAGTAAATACTGAAATTGAAATATATAAATAAAAATATACTTTACTTTTCTTTATTGAGAGTTTCTCTAAATGACAACCATCACTATGAGCCTCATGATGATACAACGTCTTATCCACGTTGCCAGAGCTGCCCTATACCTTGCTGGAGTATAAGACACAATTGGATTTCTGGATCCACTAAAATGCCTTCTTGAGACAGGTGAGGAGTCGCCCGTCTTGCGGTACAATCCTATCTACGCTTGCTATGTAGTTTATGTAGTTTGAGTTATCTTAAATCTTACCCCAAATCGATGCTCAATACTGATTCCAAATTATAACTGTATGCTCATGTAAACGTACTCTCTATGCTGAGATAATTTCTCAAAAGGGCCTCTTTAAGAGGTAGATGAACTGTACTCAATCTTTCTAAAACACTCTGAAAACTCTTTATACTTTTCTTAAAATATTACTCTCTTTTCAATGTGAAAATAATACTTTGTTTAAGGGGTAGCTAAACTTCTCTTTATGAGGCTGAAATACTTTTGAAAACTATATATACTCCTCTTAAAAATAGTAGTTCTTTTCTCAATATGAAAATAATACTTTTGAAACCATTTGTGTTCCCTTAAACTCTTCTCAAATCATGTTTTAAAGTTTACCCTAGAACTCACTTTTAACTCCTCAAAAATCAATTTATGACAAAAGATGCTTGTTCAAAAGACTCTCAATCAAAATTCAAAAATTAGGATCCATGTGGAATATAAACATGAACAACAACTCATGATCAATGATTTAGAACTCAGAATCAACTATATATCTCATATCAAGAATTCTCGAAACTAAAGGTATAACCCTAGATTAATCTTTTACTAACTGAATAGAGATGTAGGGCATGAGGAAGAACTAGTCCAACACTATGAATCGTCTTACATACCTAATTATGAAGCTATAAGACTGAAAACTTCTGTGGAGACTTCATTTATCTTGAGCTTGAGGAAGAACATTAACTTTCTTGGAGAAAATATTTGAGCTTGGAATATTAGGTCTTGATCTTAAGAGAAGAAACTTTTTATGAAGTTCTTAGAGCGGAAGAACTTGGGAAAAACTTGGATGGAAAGTTTCTCTTTGTATCTTGAATTATTTACTTGAAGGTATTAGGGTTCTTGATGGAGAAGAGAAACCCTAGGTGAGTTTTAAGAAAATTTATAAATACTTGAATGTTTAGATTGATGATTTTGAGAGGAAAACTAGTTAGTTGAATGATATACTTAGTTAAAACACTCAAAAATGACTTAGAATAGGGTTACAAATCTTGGAAAAGGAGCATAATGGGTCTACGGTTCGTGAAAATTTCTACCGTCCGTAGGTCTAGTTGTAGAACATCAATCGCTTGGTAAGGCTTCACTAAAATGGGAACAACATTTTACTCCAAACTTGAAATGAGGCAAACTTTGTGGAGTTGGAAAGAGGACTCATAGACCTTTAATATGATAGGTCATGGGCCACCTAATTCATTATATGCAAAGAGATATGATCATTTGAAGTTGACCTAAGTATAATCTTATCTCAAAACTTAATTGGTAAGGAATCTTTCAACTCAACTTTGTGCTAGGGGTTTCTTGTGACCTTAATTAGGTGAAAAAACATTGGGGTATAGGTTTAGAATGGGCGTAAAAATACTAAAGATAATCCCTCTTAAAAACTGATAGAAGTTGTAGACGGAAGGCCATCTTCGGTCCGTACAAAAGTCTACGGACCGTAGAACATCTCGTAGAAACCATGTTTGGTTCTAGATCTCTAAAGTTAGGGTCTACAGATCCTTTCTATGGCACATAGGAACTTTGACGGGCCATCCTTGTAATACCCCGGATTCGAAAGAGTGGAAAATTTATGATTTCTGGGTCGGTGCCAGTAAAAATGGAGGCCACTTATGGACCGTAGGTTGACTTACGGCCCGTAGGTGGGAACCGTGGGTGGCAGGTTAGTGATCTCAAAATGTCAAGTTGCAGAACCTCAACAACGGCTTGCCTGGACAGCCCGTCGATCTTGGTATGAGCCGTAGGTGGGGACCTTTCGTTGCAACATCCAAGTTAACAGTCTCTGAACCCAACGATGGTTGACTAGGACGGTCCGTGGTTGGACCTACGGACCGTAGTTCAAGCCGTCGATAGCGTCCGACAATTAATTATAAGAGGGGCTTTTGCTCTTTTCACCCAATGACTTATTTATCAACTAAGGTCGGTTCCTTACTATTCCTAACACTATATAACCCTTTTTAATCCAAAAAAAATTTACCCTTCAAAATCACTTTACAAGTTTCCCCAAACTCTTCTCCCTCAAATATTTCTCTCTCTAGAAGTTAGAAGAAGAAGAAGAAGAAGAAGAAGAAGAGGGCAAGCTAGGGTTCAGGAAATAAAGCTTTCTTCATCAATTGCTTAAGGAAATTGAGCACAAAGGTATGATAGTCTTCATCCATGGAGCCCTTTCTTCCATGGAATCCTTAAAATCTCCAATTTCAAGTTAGAAATTCCCAATTGAAATAAGGGTTTTCTTCCATGTCATGGGTTCTTTGCAAAGTTGCTTCAATTGATTGTTTTACGAATTTTGAAGTATAAATTGAGTTGAATTTCATGAATTTCATGAATTTAGATGAATCCCCATGAACCCATGCCTTCTTCCCCAATTTCAAAATTATGAATGTGTTGATGGGTTGAATTGTGAAGACATGAATTTCATGAAGTCTATATGAACCTATGTCTGAATTATGATTCCTAAGCTAAGACTTTTCATGATGAAATTATGGATGACCTGAGGATGGTTTTATGAAAGTAAACATGTTCAATCAAAAACTATGATTTTCCTTTATCATGTGGGTTCCTTCAATTATGATCAAATTGCCTTGTTTATAGTTTTCTAAGCATGAGTTTGCATTGAATTGCACGATTTAGGAGAAATTCTCATGAACCCATGTGAACTCATGATTTGTAAGTTATGAGCATGATGAACTATGTAAAGATGAAGTTTATGAAATTATGCATGTCTTTTATGAAGCTAATGATGAATTAAGGGTGCTTTGAGATTGAAGCATCAAAGTTTATGATATGTTGATGTTGTTGTTGAGTTGTGAAAGGAATTCTCATATATTACTCAGCCCATGAATGTGAAAAGTTTTCTCACATGTAATGATTCATAACTTGTTGAAAGTCTTGTTCAACTAAATTTGAATCGATGATTAAGGAGCTATTCTAAAGAAGGGACAAGAGGTGATCACCCATGTTCCCTAATGTAGACAAGAGGCGTTCACCCATGTCTACTAATAATGAACTTGTGACTAATGATAGACAAGAGACGATTACCCATGTCTACTTATGATAATTGAACTATATGTAATCCGTGGGAATTATGCTTAGCACCGAGTGGACAAGTGGCGATTACCCATGTCCCATAAACTATGTGCCACTATAGGATGATGGTCTATGATAGACACTAGCTAGTGGATCCACGTAAGCTATCTGTTAAGTAAAAGGTCCTACCTTGGCAAGTAGGATGGCCCTATCGGTGTGGGCTTAGACACCGAATTCCATGTTGATAGCTCACATGGTCTTACATGTCGGTTAAGGCTACTTCCCACAAACAAAGAATTAAAGTGCTTTTAAGATATTTCTCAAGTGGAGTAAAGATGTTTAGCTTGCTTTGACCATGGTTTATGATTTATGTTCCTAATCTTTATCATCTTTTAGCTTGGTCATTGCATGCCATGAAAACTTCCCATTTAACATGTTTATATGATTTTGTGCATTGCTATCATACTTAGTACATTCCTCGTACTAACGCATAGTTTTTCCCTACATTGTCTCATCATGTAGAGGTTGGCGATTCTCCATCTATTCGTTGCTAGAGCTTAGTAGAAGGTTTTTGGAAGA
The DNA here is from genome assembly GCA_018342035.1 of Solanum appendiculatum. Classification (NCBI taxonomy): domain Eukaryota; kingdom Viridiplantae; phylum Streptophyta; class Magnoliopsida; order Solanales; family Solanaceae; genus Solanum; species Solanum appendiculatum. The sequence goes on from JAGDQO010003008.1 coordinate 13,391, forward strand.
CTTGGTGAGTCCTCATGCATTCGAGGACATAGCCTTGTTGTTCTTACTTTTGTGTTCCTTTGCTTTGACATTGTATTGGGTTACGTCCCAAACTTTATTTCTCATTCTTATGTTAGATTGGCTTTGAGACATTTGGTGTAGACTTCCGCTACTTTCTTAAAATCTTTGATATGAAATTGTCTTTTAAACTCTTAAATATTTATTATCTTGTATGTATGTATGTATGTATGCTAAGTGGCTTATATGAGGCATTTCGGGGTCTTGTACGCCATGTCACGTCTAGGGGGTACTCTAGGTCGTGACAAACTTGGTATCAGAGCCAGGTTTTAGAAAGATCCTAGGATGTTTCATAAGCCACGTTGAGTAGAGTCTTGTTCATAAGTGTGAAGCGCGCCACATTTATGAATGAGAGGCTATAAGATGTTTAGGAAACTCCACTTTTTTCATTATCCTTAAGTCGTGCGATAGAGTGTAACTCTATATGTCTCTCTCCTAATCCCTATCTTATGCGTCTCAGGATATGGCTCCCCGAAGAGCTTATGCTAGACGGAATACGGGAGAGAATGTGGAACAAGAAGCTCCTCCTCAAGCTCCTTAGGTTCCGGTCGACCCTTTGGCCGAACAAGTGACTAATGTGGAGTTTAGGGCTGCTTTTCAAGTGTTGGATTAAGCCATGATGGCTCAAGCCAATAGAGAGGTTGTGGCTCCCGTGAACTCAAATGTGGGTATGGCGGCATCGAGGGTGAGGGACTTCACTAGAATGAACCCTCCTGAATTTCATGGTTTTAAGGTTGAGGAGGATTGTCAAGAGTTTATTGATGAGGTTTACAAGGTGCTAATGATCATGGGTGTGACGCCGGAGGAAAAGGTGGAGTTGGCCACTTATCAACTTAAGGGTGTGGCTCAAGTGTAGTTTGAGCAATGGAAGAGTGAGAGGGTGGATGATGCGGGTCCTCTTGGTTAGGAGAAGTTCAAGGTTGCTTTTCTTGATAGGTTCTTTCCCCTTGAGATGAGGGAGGCAAGGGTGCTTGAGTTCATCAACCTTCGTCAAGGAAGCATGAGTGTGAAGGAGTATGCTTTGAAGTTCACCAAATTATCTTGATATGCTCCTACTATGGTTGCCGATCCTAGGGCAAGAATGAGTAAGTTCGTTTTGGGAGTGTCCAAAATGGTGGTCAAGGAATGTCGTACCGCCATGCTTGTCAATGACATGGATATTTCTCATCTCATGGTTCATACTCAACAAATAGAAGAGGAGAAACTTAAGGAAAGGTCTAGAGAGGCAAAGAGGGCTAAGACCGGTGACGATAATTTTTCACATTCAAGGTCCGATGGACATGGTCGTCCTAGATTTCGACAAAGGTTTTCTGATCGAGGTTCCTCCAATGCTCCTCCTAAGTCCAACAAGGATAGGGTATCCAACCCTAAGCCTCAAGGATGGAATGGTGGTGGTTTTTCATCGACTACTTGTGCTAAATATGTGAAAAAGCAGGAGGGTAAATGTATAGCCAGTTCTAATGCATGCTTTGGTTGTGGCAAGATGGATCACATGATAGGGATTTTCCCTTAGTGGCTAAAAAAGAAGGGGATAACCATCGACGAACTCAACCTCAAAATCCATCGGGTTCTAGTGGAATCAGAAGCAAAACCGATTCTATGCACTTCAGACTCGCCATGTGCAAGAGGGTTCTCCCGATGTGGTTACCGGTATGTTGAAAGTCTTTCACTTTAATGTTTATGTTTTGCTTGATCCCGGTGCTACTTTGTCTTTTGTGACGCCATATGTGGCTATGAGGTTTGATGTTCTTCTGGATGTGTTGTTAGATCCCTTTAGTGTCTCTACTCCTATTGGTGAATCTATTGTGGCTAAGAGAGTCTATAGAAATTGTCCTATCTCCTTATCCCTTAGAGTCACTCATATTGATCTTGTAGAGCTTGATATGTTAGATTTTGATGTTATTCTTGATGGATTAGTTGCATTCTTGTTATGCCTCTATTGATTATAGGACCCGAGTAGTCAAGTTTCAATTCCCAAATGAGCCTATCCTAGAGTGGAAGGGGGGAAATTCTATGCCTAAAGGTCAATTTGTGTCATGTCTTAAAGCTAGAGAGATGATTTCTAAGGGGTGCATATACCATCTTGTTAGGGTGAGGGATGTGGATTCCAAAACCCCTACTCTGGAGTCGGTTCCTGTTGTAAATGAGTTCCAGGAAGTGTTCCCCGATGATCTACCTGGTGTTCCTCCCGAAAGGGAAATAGACTTTGGTATCGATCTTCTCCATGATACGCAACCTATCTCTGTTCCTCCTTATTGAATGGCTCCGGTAGAACTTAAGGAGTTAAAGGAGCAATTGAAAGATTTGTTGGATAAGGGTTTCATCCGACCAAGTGTCTCTCCTTAGGGTGCTCCAGTTTTATTTGTTAGAAAGAAAGATGGTTCACTTCGTATGTGCATTGACTACCGATAATTGAACAAGGTTACTATCAAGAATAAGTATCCTCTTCCAAGGACAGATGAGTTGTTTGATCAACTCCAAGGGGAAAGTTACTTTTCTAAGATTGATCTTCGTTCGGGTTATCACCAATTGAGGGTGAAAGAAGATGATATTCTGAAAACCGTATTTTAGACTAGATATGGCCATTATGAATTCCTAATGATGTTGTTTGGGTTGAAAAATGCTCCCGCCGTGTTTTTGGATTTGATGAATAGGGTGTTTAGACAATATCTTGATATGTTTGTGATTGTGTTCATAGATGATATTTTGATTTACTCAAAGAGTGAGGGTGAGCACGCCGATCATTTGAGGATTGTATTGCAAGTCCTCAAGGACCAACAACTCTTTGCGAAGTTTAGTAAATGTGAGTTTTTGCTAAGGTCCGTGGCTTTTCTTGGTTACATTGTCTCCGGTAAGGGTATTGAGGTAGATCCTAAGAAGACGGATGCGGTTAAGAATTGGCCTAGACCTCTATCACCTTCGGATATTCGTAGTTTCTTGGGTTTAGCCGGCTATTATAGGAGGAATTTTGAAGGGATTTCTTCGATTGCTTCCCCATTGACGGCTTTGACTCAAAAGAAGGCTAAGTTCACTTGGTCCGAAGAGTGTGAGAATAGTTTTCAAGAGTTGAAAGATAGACTTACCTCGGCTCCGATATTGACTTTACCGGAAGGGTCTGATGGTTTTGTGGTTTATTGTGATGCTTCAAGGATTGGGTTAGGGTGTGTTCTTATGCAAAATGAAAAATTTATTGCTTATGCTTTAAGGAAACTCAAGATTCATGAAAAGAATTATCCTACTCATGATTTAGAATTAGCGGCGGTTGTGTTTGCTTTAAAAATTTGTAGGCATTATTTGTATAGTGTGCATGTTGACATTTTTACCGACCATAAGAGTTTGCAATATGTGTTTAAACACAAAAGATCTAAATCTCCGCCAGAGGAGGTGACTTGAGTTGTTAAAAGACTATGACACGAGTGTCCTCTATCACCCCGATAAGGCGAATGTGGTGGCGGATGCTCTTAGTCGGTTGTCTAGGGGTAGAGTTGTTCATGTTGAGGATGGTAAGAAAGAATTGGTTCGTGATGTTCATAGTTTTTCCCGATTGGGTGTTCGGTTTATTGATTCTAGTGAGAGTGGTGCTATGATTCACAATGGTTCAGAATCGTCCTTTGTGTCCAATGTGAAGACTAAGCAAGATCTTGATCCTAATTTGGTTGAGTTAAAGGAAGCGGTGCTCAAGAAGTCCGTTGAGGCTTTCTCTCAAGGGGGGAGATGGTGTGCTTCAATATCAAGGTCGTTTATGTGCTCCCATGTATATGACCTAAGAGGAGAAATTTTGTCGAAAGCCCATGGTTCTTGATATTCCATTCACCTGGGAGCTACCAAAATGTACCGTGATTTGAGGGAGGTCTATTGGTGGAATGGGATGAAGAAGGATATTGCAGAATTTGTGACTAAGTGTCCTAATTGTCAACAAGTGAAAGTTGAGCATCAATAGCCGAGAGGTTTGTCCCAAGATATTAGTATTCCTACTTGGAAGTGAGAAGATTTGAATATGGACTTTATTATTGGTTTACCACGCACCCGGTGACAATATGATTCGATTTGGGTTATTATGGATCGTATGATGAAATCAGCCCATTTCATTCCCGTCAAGTTTTCTTATTTGGCGGAGGATTATGCTAAGTTTTACTTGAGAAAAATGGTTAGGTTGCATGGGGTGCCTTTATCCATTATCTCCGATCGTGGTGCATAATTTACTTCTCAATTTTGGAAGTCTTTCCAAAAGGGTCTTGGTAGTCATGTTAAGTTTAGCACGGCCTTTCATCCTCAAACCGATGGGCAATCGGAATGTACTATCCAAACTTTGGAAGATATGTTGGGAGTTTGTGTGATTGATTTCAAGGGTAATTGGGATGATCATTTGCCTTTGATTGAGTTTGCTTATAATAATACCTACCATTCTAGTATTGGTATGGCTCCATTTGAAGCTCTCTATGGTAGGAGGTGTAGATCTCCTATAGGTTGGTTTGAGGGTTGTGAAGTATCTTCGATAGGTCCCGAGTTGGTACATGAGGCTATGGAGAAAGTTTGACTTATTAGAGAAAGGTTGAAAATGGCTCAAAGTCGACAAAAGTCCTATGCCGATGTTAGAAGGAGAGATTTGGAATTTGATGTTGATGATTAGGTTTACTTGAAAATTTCACCCATGAAGGGTGTAATGAGATTAGGGAAGAAAGGGAAACTTAGTCCCTTTTATGTAGGCCCATATTAAATTTTGAGGCGTGTTGGTAAGTGAAACGACCCCAAAAATGCCCGAAAATGTGCTTCGGAAACACCTATAATTGTAATTTCCATATATCTCAAAATCCGTGCATGATTTCGGAAATTCGACTTCATATTCTTATTTGTGGGGTCAAATTGAGTGGGAAATGGGTCTAACCCGAATTTTAGAGCAACCGTATCAAAATTCGAAAATCGCAAAAAATTGCGATTTGGAGGGTCAACTTTAAAGGGGCATATCTCTTAGCACACAAGGAACTGGAAGGGCTGCAACCTATCAAATTAAATCTCTTTGAGTTAGCTTTCCAACGCACTTGGTTTCACCTTATTCCGCGTTAGGATGAGGGAGTTATGACCATTTTCGTAAAACCTGTCTGTGCAGATTTTTCAATTTCCAGTGAGCGAATTTACTAGGCGGGTTGGAGTCATTTTTTATAAAAAGGGGATATGTCCCATACTTAGTCATTTTCTAAACTCCAAAAACACTCTCTAAGCCCTCTCCAAAAAATTCCACCAAGATCTTCAACCAAATTCAAACATCTCAAGCTCTAATTCCGGATTCAAGACTCAATCTCAAGCTTCGATTCTCCATTCCAATCTTCATCAAGGATTCTCCAAAGTTGAGGTATGTGGTTTGATTGTGGAAACCTTCCTTTCCACAAGTCCAACCATTTATCCTCTATTTCTACTTCAAGTTTATGGGTCCTTATGATTATTTATGAACTCTTGAATTATGGAATTACTACTACACACCCTATTATGGTCCTTTTGCATATTATCATGAAATGGAATTTTTATGGGATGTTTATGGTTTACATGCTTCCATGATCAAATTATGAAGGTTGATATATATATGCATGTTGTTGGTGGGCTGATTTATATGGATTTTGGAATTGGTTGGAATTAGTATTCTTGAAATACATGATTTCATTTACATGAACAATTGCCCACCATGTGTTTTGATAAAATGTCCATTTATAGAATTCTTAGGAAAGGGAAGGTCCAAGGTACGTCCTATGAGACGGATGGTTATGTAATTACTGAAAATGATGATGAAATGGACACATGTATATGATTTTCTCTAAATAAGTGTTGTGAGTCGACCAAGCCTAGTACGGGGGGTAGTAGGCCCGTATAACCGTATCGAGGGGTTGTACCTTGGTTGCCTAGTACGGGGGGTAGTAGGCCCGTATAACCATATCGAGGGGTTGGTACCTTGGTTGCCTAGTACGGGGGGTAGTAGGCCCGTATAACCATATCGAGGGGTTTGTACCTTGGTCCCTAGCCCGGGGGGTGGTAGGCCCGTGTAACCATATCGAGGGGTTTTGTACCTTGGTCCCTAGCACGGGGGGTGGTAGGCTCGTGTAACCAGATTGAGGGGTTTGTACCTCTTTCGCCTCTCCAAAGGGGTGGTAGGCCTTGGAAATACTATATTGATGGTCACTCGCCACACATGTACTACGTCCCACTAAATATGATTTTTATGTAAGCATCATTATACATATCATTTCATTAATATGCTATCTATTGGTTATGATTACGCATTTTTCCTATGATGTCCATCTAATGTAGCATTGCATTGCATCCCATATACTTAGTACATTCAAATGTACTAACGCATATCTATGCCTACATGATGTCACCATGTAGGGACCGGAGCACCGTTGACCATCCTCCTCCGCGTGGCTAGTACGATTTTCTATAGTGGTTATTGGTGAGTCCTCCATTTCGGGGACGTTGCTCATGATCTTTTGCTATGTATAAAACTTTTCCTTTCTAGTTATGCTTTGACTATGAGGGTGAGCCCGGTAGTTTGTCTTGGCCCCCGCTAAGTACTCATGTTTAGAGGTGGTGTTGGACAAGTTGTGTATTATGCTTGAGCTTGACTCATCTATGGTATTTATGTATCATTTCTTTTTTTTCTTCTTGCTCCCTTAGTCCCGATTTCCCCTGGACTATGCTTATCGCTTATGGTCATTTAATTGCTTCCGCGACCAAGGATGTGTAATGATACGCTATGAGGCTTGTTTGGGGTTCCTTCGGGTTCCCCATTCGCCGGTCACATCTAGGCCCTAGGCTTGGGTCGTGACAAACTTGGTATCAGAGCCCTAGGTTGAATGATCCTCGGAGTCCAACACACCGCGTTGATTAGAGTCCGATTCATGGTTGTGTTGCGCACCACAACTATGAGTAGGAGGCTATGAGACGTTTTAGGAAATGTTTCCCTTCTCTATGTTCTAAGTCGTGCTGTAGAGTTGAATTAAGTTCTTCCCTAACGGTTGTTCTTTGCTATGCAGGATCATGTCTAATACAAGAGGAAGACGAGCCCGACTCGTTGCGTGAGTCATATAAGGTGTCTACTCCTATTTGGTGCATATATTGTTGCTAGGAAGGTCTATAGAAATTGTCCTATTTGCATCTTGCATAAATATTGCCTTGTGATCTTGTTGAATTGAACATGGTCGATTTTGATGTTGTTCTTGGGATGGATTGGTTGCATGCATACTATGCTTCTATTGATTGTAGAACCCGAAGGCGTCAAGTTCCAATTCCCAAGTGAACCCATTCTTGAGTGGAAAGCCAAAATGTGGTAGTCAAGGGTAGATTCATCTCTTGCATTAAAGCCCGTAAGTTGATCTCTAAGGGGTGTCTCTATCACCTTGTGAGGGTTAGGGATGTGGAGTCCAAAACCCTTCTTATAGAGTCGGTTCCGATCGTAAATGAATTCCTTGATGTCTTTCCTAATGACCTTCCCGGTGTTCCTCCCGAAAGGGAAATAGATTTTGGCATAGACCTCCTCCCCAATACTCAACCCATTTCTATTCCCCCTTACCGTATGGCCCCGGCAGAGTTAAAGGAGTTGAAAGAACAATTGAGGGACTTGTTGGAGAAGGGGTTTATTAGGCCTAGCCAATCACCATGGGGTGCACCGGTGTTGGTTTGTGAAGAAGAAAGATGGGTCCTTAGGATGGTATGAGACCCGGCAACTCAAAGGTCACCGTCAACGATAAAATATCCTCTCTAGGATGATGAACTTTGTTCCGACCAATTGCAAAGGGGCTACCACTTCTCTAAGATTTGATCTTCGGATCTGGGTATCATCAAGTGAAGGTGAGGGAGGTGACATCCCAGACAGCCTTCCGGACTAGGGTATGGACTTGATGATTCTGTGGTCATGTCCTTTGGGTGACCAATGCACCGGTACCTTTTCATGGACCTAATGATGGGTCTTTAAACCCTACCATTGATTCCTTTGTTGTGGTCTTCATTTGATGATATTTATAATCTATTCGCCATAGCGAGGAAGACATATGGGTCACTTGAGGGTTGTGTTGCAAAGATTAAGAGAGGAGAAGTTGTATGCCAAAGTAGAAAAGTGTGGAATTTTGGTTGAGGGAGGTTGCCTTTCCTAGGTCAGTGGTGCGGGGGATTCGTATATAAGGTAGACCCTAAGAAGACCGATGTGAGATTAGGAAATTGGCCTAGGCCATTGACCCCGTCGGATAGTAGGCAGCTTCTGGGGCTTAGCGGGAACTACCGGAGATTTGTGAATGGGTTATGCTTCTATTGCTGTTTCCCATGGACTAGTTGACACAAAAAGAAGGCTAAGTTTGAGTGGACCGACGAGTGCGAAGGAGTTTCAAACCTTGAAAGATAAACTTGTGTCCGCTCCTATATTGTCACTACCGGATGGGCTTGAGGGATTTGTTGTGTATTGTGATGCTTCTAGAGTTGGCTTGGGTTGTGTCCTAATGCAAAATGTTAAGGTGATAGCCTATGCTTCTAGACAACTCAAAGTGCATGAAAAGAACTATCCTACGCATGATCTTGAATTAGCCGCGGTGGTGTTTGCTTTAAAGATTTGGCGTCATTATTTGTATGGGGTACATGTTAATGTGTTCACCGATCATAAGAGTCTCCAATATGTCTTCACCCAAAAAAGATCTCAACTTGAGACAAAGAAGGTGGCTAGAATTTCTTAAAGATTATGATATGAGTGTGCATTATCATCCCGGTAAAGCTAATGTGGTGGCGGATGCTTTGAGTAGGGTGTCTATGGGTAGCCTAGCTCATGTTGATATTGGTGATAGGGAAATGGCTAGGGAGGTACATCGGTTGGCTAGGTTGGGGGTTAGGTTGGAAGAGGGGGGTAATGGTGGTGTGGTCGGTGTTCGATGATGCTAGGTCTCCTTGGGTGATGAAGGTGCATAAGCAAAACAAATCTTGATTCTTCCTTGTTTGAATTGAAGCCTTGGTGAAAGAGGGCAAGGGGTGGGGAAGTTTTCTCCAAGGGGGAGATTTGGTGCCCTTAGGTACCAAGGAGTTGTGGTGCCTGTGCTGTTGATGGTTGAGGGAAAAGATTCTTGAGGATGGCTCATATTCTGTCCTACTCCATTCCACCCCGGTTCCACCAAAAAATGTATAGAGATTTGAGGGATGTGTATTGGTGGAGAGGCATGAAGAAGGACATTGCCAAATTCGTCTCCGGTTGTCATAGTTGTCAACAAGTCAAGGCCGAACATCAAAGGCCGGGTGGTCTAACCAAGACATAGAGATTCCTACTTGGAAGTGGGAAGAAATTAATATGGATTTTGTAGTTGGTTTACCCAAGACTAGAAAAGGTTTTGATTCTATTTGGGTGGTGGTTGATAGGATGACAAAATCGGCTCATTTTCTATCGGTAAAGACAACATATGGGGCGGAAGATTATGCAAGGTTATATATTCATGACTTGGTAAGGTTGCATGGGATTCCTCTATCCATCATATCGGACCGTGGTACTCAATTTACTTCACACTTTTGGAAGTCCTTTCAAAGGGGTCTAGGTACGAGAGTTAAGCTTACTACGGCCTTTCACCCGCCAAACGGTAATGACGCCGAAAAAGGGACTATCCAAACACTTGAGGATATGTTGCTTAGGGCTTGTGTATGCTGGAGCGTAAGGGTAGTTGGATGACATGCTTCCATGATTGAGTTTTGCCTATAACAATAGCTTTGCATTCTAGCACTCGTATGGCTCCTTTAGGCTCCTCTAGGGGAGGCGTTGTAGATCACCGGTTGGGTGGTTTGAGGTTGGTGAGGTGGCCTTGTTAGGACCAGACCTAGTTATGGAGGCTCTTGAGCAGGTTAGGATGATTAGAGAAAGGTTGAAGATGGCCCAAAGTCGCCAAAAGTCCTATGCCGATGTGAGGAGAAGGGCTCTTGAATTCCGAGTTGGTGATTGGGTTTAGTTGAAGGTGACACCCATGAAGGGTGTGGTTCATTTTGGTAAGAAGGGCAAGTTGAGCCCAAGATACGTGGGTCCTTATAAGGTGATGAGGAGAATTGGCAAGGTAGCTTATGAGTTGGAATTGCCTAGCGAGATGGATTTGGTTCATCCCGGGATTTCATGGTGTCTATGTAGGAAAGTGTGTTGGGTGATCGCAATGCCATTTGTGTCTCTTGATGTTGTGGGTGTTGTTGAAGATTAATTTGACCTATTGAAGAGGTTCCGTCCAGATTTTTAGATAGACAGTGAAGAGGTGAGAAAACAAAGAGATGTGGCTTCCATTAAAGTCCTTTTGGAGAATATCAAACAAGTTGAAAGTGCTACTTGGGAGGCCGAAGCGGACATGCAAAGGCGATATCCTTATCTTTTCCACTCCACTCGAGCCTAAGGTATTGATCTAAGCCCTTTATAAAATCTCAGGTCTTAAGTTCAGCACCCATGTCATTGCATACATTCATGTTTAAGTTGACAAGTTCATTGTGGTTTTACAACTATGTTGAGGTTTTGAAATAAGGTGTAAGTGCATTTTTGCATCCTTATGTGGGCTGAAATTGCCATGTTTGTGTCTCTCATGTACGTTTCTTTAACATTCAGGGACGAATGTTCCCAAGGGGGAGATATTGAAACGACCCCAAAAATGCCCGAAAATGTGCTTCGGAAACACCTATAATTGTAATTTCCATATATCTCAAAATCCGTGCTTGATTTCGGAAATTCGACTTCATATTCTTATTTGTGGGGTCAAATTGAGTGGGAAATGGGTCTAACCCGAATTTTAGAGCAACCGTATCAAAATTCGAAAATCGCAAAAATTGCGATTTTGAGGGTCAACTTTAAAGGGGCATATCTCTTAGCACACAAGGAACTGGAAGGGCTGAAACCTATCAAATTAAAGCTCTTTGAGTTAGCTTTCCAACGCACTTGGTTTCACCTTATTCCGCGTTAGGATGAGGGAGTTATGACCATTTTCGTGAAACCTGTCTGTGCAGAATTTCCAATTCCAGTGAGCGAATTTTCTAGGCGGGTTGGAGTCATTTTTTATAAAAAGGGGATATGTCCCATATTTAGTCATTTTCTAAACTCCAAAAACACTCTCTAAGCCCTCTCCAAAAGTTCCACCAAGATCTTCAACCAAATTCAAACATCTCAAGCTCTAATTCCGGATTCAAGACTCAATCTCAAGCTGCGATTCTCCATTCCAATCTTCATCAAGGATTCTCCAAAGTTGAGGTATGTGGGTTTGATTGTGGAAACCTTCCTTTCCACAAGTCCAACCATTTATCCTCTATTTCTACTTCAAGTTTATGGGTCCTTATGATTACTTATGAACTCTTGAATTATGGAATTACTACTACACACCCTATTATGGTCCA
>JAGDQO010003009.1:0-19388 GCA_018342035.1 Solanum appendiculatum
ACCTATAGGAGATCTACACATCCTTCCAAAAAGAGCCTCAAATGGAGCCTACCAATACTTGAATGATAGCTATTATTATTAGCAAACTCAATCAAAGGCAAATGATCATCCCAATTACCCTTGAAGTCAATCACACAAGCTCTCAACATATCTTCCAAAGTTTGGATAGTACGCTCCGCTTGTCCATCGGTTTGAGTATGAAAGGCCGTACTAAGCTTAACACGAGTGCCAAGGCCCTTTTTGAAAGATTTCCAAAACTAAGAAGTGAATTTTGTACCACGATCAGCTATGATGGATAGAGGAACTCCATGCAGCCTAACCATTTCCCTTAGGTATAACTTAGCATAGTCTTCCACCGACTGAGAAACATTAACAGGAATGAAATGAGCCAATTTCGTCATACGGTCCACAATAACCCAAATCAAGTCATATTGTCGCTGGGTGCGTGGTAAACAAACAATGAAGTCAAAGAAGGAATGCTAATATCTTGGGAAAAACCTCCTGGCTTTTGGTGCTCAACTTTCACTTGTTGACAATTAGAACAATTAGCCACAAATTTTGCAATGTCCTTCTTCATCACATTCAACCAATAGACTTCCCGCAAGTCACGATACATCGTGGCGGCTCCTGGATGAATGTAATATTGGGAATTATGGGCTTCCTCTAAAATATGTTCCCTTAAGTTATCAACATTCGAAACACACAACTGACCTTGATATCGAAGTACACCATCTCCCACTTGGGAGAAGGCCTCAATGGACTTTTTAAGCTCTGCTTCCTGAAACTCCATCAAGATTGGATCAAGACCTTGCTTTGCTTTCACATCTGACAGCATGGATGATCCTGAACCATTATGAATAACAACGCCACCTTTATTGGAATCAATCAACCGAACACCCACTCGGGCCAATCTATGAACCTTTTTAACCAATTCCTTCTTACTATCCTCAACATAAGCAACACTACCCATGGATAACTGACTAAGGGCATCCGCCACCACGTTCGCCTTGGGGGGTGATAGAGGACAATCATGTCATAGTCCTTTAACAACTCAACCCACCTCCTTTGGCAAAGATTCAGATCCTTTCCCTTGAACGCGTATTGCAAACTCTTGTGGTCGGTGAAGACATCAACATTTACACCATACAAATAATTCCTCCAAATCTTTAGAGCAAACTCAACCGTCACTAGTTCTAAGACATGGGTAGGATAGTTCTTCTCATGAATCTTAAGATTCCTTGAAGCATAAGAAAATACTTTCTCATTTTGCATAAGAACACGTCCTTGTCCAACCCTTGAAGTATCACAATAAACCACAAACCCATCGGATCCTTCCGGTAAAGTCAACACCGGAGCGGAGGTAAACCTATCTTTTAATTCTTGAAAATTCTTCTCACATGCTTCAGACCATAAAAGCATAACTTTCTTTTTGGTCAAAGCATCAATGGAGAGGCAATTGAAGAGAACCCCTCAACAAACCTTCTATAGTAACCAACCAACCCCAAGAAACTTCAAATATCTAAAGGGGATAGAGGTTGAGGCCAACTCATAACCACATCCGTCTTCTTAGGATCTACCTCAATACCTTTATTGGAAACAATATGACCAAGAAAAGCCACGAACCTCAACCAAAACTCACATTTACTGAACTTTGCAAAGAGTAATTGGTCCTTGAGGACTTGCAATACAATCCACAAATGAGTGGTTTGATCATCCTCACTCCTTGAGTAAATCAAAATGTCATCGATGAACACAATCACAAACATATCTAGGTATTGTCTAAACACCCTATTCATTAAATCCATAAATGCAACTGGAGCATTTGTTAAGCCAAACGACATTACTGAAAATTTGTAATGGCCATATCTAGTCCGAAAAGTTGTCTTTGGCATGTCATCTTCCTTCACCCTTAATTGGTGATAATACCTCGATCGAAGGTCAATCTTAAAGAAGTAACTCGCTCCTTGAAGTTGGTCAAACAAATCATCTATCCTTGGGAGAGGATACTTATTCTTAATAGTAACCTTATTCAATTGCTGATAATCAATACACATGCGAAGTGAACCATCCTTCTTTCGAACAAACAACACCGGAGCCATGAACAGATACTCGGCCGGATGAAACCCTTATCCAGTTGGTCTTTTAATTGCTCCTTCAATTCCTTAAGTTCTTCCAGAGCCATTCGATAAGGAGGAATAGAGATGGGTTGCATATCTGAGAGAAGGTCAATACCAAAGTCTATTTCCCTTTCGGGAGGAACACCAGGTAGATCATCGGGAAACACTTCCAAAAACTCATTTACAATGGGGTCCGACTCAAAGGTAGGGGTTTCAGAATCCATATCCCTCACCCAAACAAGATGGTATATGCAACCCTTAGAAATCATCTTTCTAGATTTAAGAAAAGAAACAAACCAACTATTAAGCATAGAATCCCCCCCCCCCTCAACTATAGGATAGGCTCATTTGGAAACTGAAACATGACCACTCGGGTCCTACAGTCAATAGAAGCATACCATGAATGCAACGAATCCATCCCAAGAATAACATTGAAATCTAACATATCAAGCTCTACAAGATCAACATGAGTTACTCTATGGGATAAGGAGACGGGATAATTTCTATAAACTCTCTTAGCCAAAATAGATTCACCAATAGGAGTAGAGACAGAAAAGGGATCTAATAATATATCCGGAAGAACATCAAACCTCTTAGCCACATATGGCGTCACAAAAGACAAGGTAGCATCGAGGTCAAGCAAACATAAACATCAAGATGGAAGACTTTCAGCATACCGGTAACCACATTGGGAGAACTCTCTTGCTCATGATGAGCCTAGAGTGCATAGAATATGTTTTGCTTGGGAGCATTTGAACCCAATCCACTAGGTGGAGCTTGTATACCTTCTATTCCCTTAGCCGCAAGTGATGGACAATCTCTTATCCTGTGACCACTCTTACAACAACGGAAGCAACTATCCGTGCCAGCAAAGCACTTACCCTTGTGCTTCTTTCCACATTTAGCACAAGTAGTCAATGAAAATCCACAACCATTCCCTCCTTGAGGCTTAGGGTTAGACACCCTTTTCTTGTTGAACTTAGGAAGAGAATTGGAGGAGAATTGGAGGAACCTTGACCGGAGAACCTTTGTCGAAACATAGGACGACCATACCCATCGGACCTTGAGCGTGAAAAGTCACCATCACCGGTCTTAGCCCTCTTGTCTTCCCTAGAATTTTCCTTAGGTTTCTCCTCTTCTTTTTGTTGAGCATGAACCATTAGACGAGAAATATTTATATCATTAATGAGCATAGCAATACAGCATTCTTTGACCACCATTTCAAACACTCTCAAAAAAAACTTACTCATCCTTGCCCAAGGATCGGCAACCATAGTAGGAGCGTACCTAGACAATTGTGTGAACTTCAAAGCATACTCCTTCACACTCATATTTCCTTGACGAAGGTTAATGAACTCAAGTAACCTTGCCTCCCTCATATCAAGATTAAAGAACCTATCAAGGAAAGCAACCTTAAACTTCTCCCAATCAAGAGGACCCGCATCAACTGCCCTCTCACTCTTTCATTGTACAAACCAAACTTGAGCCACACCCTTGAGTTGATAAGAGGTTAACTCTGCCTTTTCCATCAGGGTTACACCCATGATCATCAACACCTTATACATATCATCAATAAACTCTTGAGGATCTTCCTCAACCTTGGAACCATGAAAGTCCAGAGGGTTCATCCTAGTGAAGTCCCTCACTCTAGTTGTCATCGTACCCCAATTTAGGTTCACGGGGACCAGAGCCTCTCTATTTGCTTGACCTATCATGGCTTGGGCCAACACTTGAAAAGCATCCCTAAACTCTACATTAGTGACTTGCTCGGCCAAAGGGTCGACCGAAACTTGAGGAGCTTCTTGTTCCACATTCTCTCTCACATTTCTCCTAGCATATGCCCTTCGAGTTGCCATGTCCTGAAAAGCACCGAATAGGAATTAGGAGAGAGAGACATATAGAGTTAAACTCTATCGCATGACTTTAGAGTGATGAAAAAAGTGGAGTTTCCTAAACATCTTATAGCCTCTCATTCATAAGTGTGGCACGCTTCACACCCAAGAAAAAGACTCTACTCGACTTGGCTAATGAGACATCCTAGGACCTTTCTAAAACCTTGTGCTCTGAATACCAACTTTGTCACGATCTAAATTACCCTCTAGACGTGACATGGCGTACAAGACCCCGAAAGGCCCTATACAAGCCACTTAGCATGCATCATACAAGATAATAGTAGATAAGAGTTCAAAAGACAAATATCAAATCGTTATGAGTTAACAAATGTAGCGGAAATTTTGACATAGTCTCAAAGCCATTTAATACATGAATAGAAGAAAATTTGGGACGTAACCCATACAAGTTCAAAAGTAAAGTGACATGAAAGATAAACGTGGCATTGTCCTCAAATTGTGAGGACTCACCAAGTCTTCAAAATCTCTAAGTACTCACTAGCAATGAGCTGAAGGAGAAGGATCACCAAGCCCTACATTATGAGACAATGTAGGCAAAAAGTATGCGTTAGTACATGGAATGTACCAAGTATGACAACAATGCACAAAGTTATAAAATCATGCTAAAGGGGACATTTACATGATATGCAATGACCAAGCTTTATTATAAGTGACATGCCAGAAAATGTAAATCATACCCATGGACAATGCAAGTTAAACATCTTTAAAGCACATTAAAACACCATTAAAAGAAACTTTAGTTCATTATTGTGGGAAGTGAGCCTTAACCGACATAGACCATGTGAGCTATAACATGGAATCCGGTGTCTACCCCACACCGAAAAGAGGTGGCCTTACTTGCTATGGTATGAACCATAACTTCTAGCTTATGTGGATCCACTAGCTAATGTCTATCTAAGAAAACCCTGTGATGGCACATAGTTATGGGATAAGGAGATTGCTACTAGAAACTCGGCCTCTACTAACAGGAGAGCTTCCACCTCAATATCCACTGGGTGCTCAGCAAATTCCCATGGATTAATCATAAGTCTTAACTTGTCTTGTCATTAGATTAGCTCCTTATTCTTGATTCAAAGTTTTGGTTGAAAAAACCTTTAAACCCTTATGAATCCTTCATGTGAGAAATCCTTTCACAAATCATGGTTTTGAGTAATATGTTAGAAATCCTTTCACAACCCAATAACAAACAAATTTATGCTTCACCCTCAAAGCAAATATTAAATCATCACAATTTCATAATTGAACATGCATAACTTCATAAAACTCATCATTTGATCATTCATAAACTTCATCATAGAATTATAGCTTAGAAATCATAATTCAAGCATGGGCTAAAATAGTTTTATCTTAAAATCATTGAATTAACTCAATTCATCCATAAATAAACATAATTCAATCAATTAGATCATAATTGGAAAGAACCCATGAGATTGAAGACAAACCCTAATTTCAATTGGAGATTCTTACTTGTGAAAATTGAAGAATTTAGGAACCCTATGGAGGAAAGGACTCCATAGGTGAAGAACTATCATACCTTGATGCCAAAATCCCCCTAGAAATGGAGGATTTGGAGGCTTGATCTTGAAACCCTAGATTCTCCTTCTTCTTCTTCAAGCTTCTAGAGAGAGAAATATTTGGGGAAAGTTTTTGGAGGGAGTTTGGAAGTGATTAGAAAAAGGGTAGAATTAGGCTTAGAAGCCTTATATAGGATCTAGGATTAGGGTTTATAGACTTATATTATGAATAGATTAATTAGGAAAAAGACCAAAAAGCACTTAAAATTAAATTCCGGATCTCGACCTACGGTCCGTAGGTCCAATTACGGACCGTCCTGATCAACCATAGAAAGATTAAGAAACAATGATATTGGACCTTCAAACGACGAGACCCCAAGTACAGTTCGTAGGTCCATTGACGGACTGTACATGCAACCGTAGATCCCAACTTCATTCCTTAAAATTTTCACCAAGTTTGGAGAGATCTACGAGACCTACCTACGGTTCGTAGAAACAATGACGGATCATCTTGTTTAGTCGTAGAAAGGATCCTGAAACTTGACATTTTGAAAATATTTACCCTCACATCTATGGTTTCCACCTACGACTCGTAAGTCAACCTACGGTTCGTAGGTGGCTTCCGACAATACTGGCACAAGACCTTAAAAACCGAAACTTCTCCTTTTTTTTGAATCTGAGGTGTTACACTAACTCCTAAAATATAAGGCCTAAAACCTAAACCCTAAACCATATATCCTAAACCTTAGGGCCTAAACTCTAAACTCTAAACCCTAAGCCCTCAACCTTATGGCCTAACTCTAAACCCTAGACCTTAGTGCCTAAACTCGAAGAACCCAAAACTCTAAACCATAAGGCCTAATCCCTAAATCTTATGGTCTTAACCCTAAACCCTAAACTTCACGTCTTAACCCTAAACCCCAAATCGTAAGGCCTAAATTCTAAATCTTAAACCATAAACCCTAAAACCTTAACCTTGGGCCTAAATTCTAAACTCTTATCCCAAAACCTTAGGGTCTAAACCCTAAACCATAAACCATAAACCATAAACCATAAAGCCTAAACTCCAAATCTTAGGGCTTAAACCCTAAACCCTATTCCCTAAAACCTAAATCCTAAACCCTAAACCTTAGGGCCTAAACCCTAAATGCTACACCTTGGTGCCTAAACCCTAAACCCTAAACCCAAGGACCTAAACTCTAACTCTTAAACCCTAAATTTTAGGGCCTAAATCATAAACCCTAAACCTTAGGGACTAAACCCTAAACCTTAGGTCCTAAACTGTAAACCTTAAGGCCTAAACCATAAACCCTAAACTATAAACCATAAACCATAAACCTTACCGCATCCTCATTTCCCAATTTTTTCTCTCTCTACAACATATCTCTAAGGAAAAACTCTCAAGGAAGAGTATTAGAGCCTAAGGGGATGACATGGAGGAGGCCTCACCTCCCGTTGTCAAAAAACTTTTGTTCAAAAGATCACTCTCTAGATCTTTCCTACACTACCAGTTTCCAAAAAGAATCACTGGAAAACTCCATGTACAACTCCAAAAATTCGCAAAATACCTCAGCGATCAAGGCTGCCAATTCCCAAGAACAAACTGAGGCAGATCACGAAATTATTTCACATTTCAATTATACTGTGAATTTTGGAGAACCACCAATTGGAGAACATTCAGCTACTATGGATCTACATCATAGAAAATATTCAGATTTTTCTACCATGCCAAATGAGAGAAAATCGTTGGTGAACATTTAGTGAATTTCCAGAGAAATGACGCAACTCGGACGCAAAAATTGACCAATATCTGGTGAAATTCAAGGTGGCCGAACCACTGGGGTTTGTAGACCTCATCATGAGCTTCCTCCACAAAACAACCCAGCCATTTGGAGGGCTGAATCGCCGGTGAGTCACTGCTCATTGACAGCGGCGAAGCTCCGGTGAACCTGGCAGCGCAAGGGCAATGCCAGGTTGTTTCCGAGGGCATCGCACACACTTTGGTGGAAAAAGCCTCAATTTCTACCGGCGAGAACTTATCAAATTTGACCTTAAAGAACCCAGGTAGCGGTGAAAATTCCAGCAGCGCCGGTGGCGCAAGAGGTGCCATAAATTCAATTCTTTTGCATGATTGTGCTTAAAATAACATCTCGAACACATTGATATCAAAAACCCCTCAAACTCTTCTCCAATCGCAATGAAATTTTATTTTAGGGTTCTGGTGGTCTTTCCAGACGGCGGCAGAAATGTGATATTGCTTGAATTCTAAAATTGACAATGCCATTCTATCCTAAATTCATGGAGAACACTAATTCTTGAAAAGCCCCATCAAATGAGCTTCCTAGCTCAAATTTCAATTTTAGGGTTTCCCCTTCGACATCTTCCATAGGCACCGGAGCTCCGTAGGCCGGAAAAACACAAAATGAACACCAATCAATCCCTTCAAGTTCAAGGATCCCCCATGGCAAAAAAGCTCCCTCACAAACACCTCCTAGCTCATCAAATTTTTAAATTAACCGGAATTAATGATCCGGTGACCGGAAAATTCTCCAGCCAATCTCAGAATGCTCCCCAATACTCCAGCAACACTTTCGACGAAAAACCAATTTTTTAGAGCCCTCTAAATCAAATTCCAAAATTTTAGCCCCCACCGATAGTGCCAAAAATAGTGACTGATTTCAGCCCCCTTCAGTTGTTGTTTTACCCACTTCGAACACCAATATTGATCCTAAACTGACCAATAAACCCCTTAGTAACAATTTCACAACTGTCTATTCCAATTTCGACAAGTACAACCCAAATGACCCTCTAACAATGTCATTTTCCCTTTCTACAAGTGCCTAACCTACCAGTATAAAACCCCAAACTCCTTCAAATACCATCACTACTGCCCAACCATCTCCTCCTACCACCTTACGTTCATGGGGAATTAAGCTTAGAGGTTGAAAAGTTTGAAATGAGACCGAGAAGGATCTCACCCCTCCCAAAAGAGCCACCAAACAAGGTTGTCCAACGGTTATGTTTAAACAAAATGATTTCATGGTAAAGATGGTTGAATCATGCAAATATACCCTCATTGGTAAGTTCTATGGCCCTATGCCAAAAATGGAGATAATTCAAAGAAGTTTATCACTCAAATTGAACTTTCGGGCTCAGTCAAGATTACTCATTTTAACTCAAGGCACATCTATATTTATTTGGATAACGAGCATGCTAGGGCTACTATGTTGGATAGCCAACGACTATATATTGATTGTAAGTTCATGAGGATCCAAGTTTAGACCCCCACTTTCACTCCTAATCAAGAAACTCCCATTGTTCCCATTTGGGTTGTTCTTCCGGAATTTCCATGGCATTGCTACTATAAAGATTTTGTGTCTCATCTCCTTGCCGATGTTTGTCATGTCCTCTACTTGGATGCAGAATTCTTGCAAAAAACTAGAGGTAGTGTGGCCAAGGCCAAAGTTCAAATGGATGTCACAAAGCCCCGCATACAAACTGTATGGATTGGCTTTGACCCTAATGATGACATTAATGGAGAAGGTCATTGGCAAGATATACAATATGAAGACATCCCGCTCTATTGAATTTATTGCAACCATCAAGGTCATACTCCCTTAGCTTGTGACACAAATAAAAGAGATGAAGAAAGGAAAAAACAAAAGGAACAGGAAGAGGCTGCCAAGAAAGCAAAGGGTCCTTTAGCCCCACCACCAGAAAAAATTAATAACTCAGGTATGACTTCCACCTCTTTATAACTTCCACCTCTTTTTCCCAAATTGATTATGCCAACCTACGGGTTCCCCAAAGTCCAAGGGAGCATTCTTTGCAAGATTTTGAAAAGCAAGTCACAAATAATTCAGTAAAGTAAGTCCGGCAAAATCCAAATGAGCAAGTCCCGCTAAATCCAAAAAAGCAAGCACCACTAAATACAAATGAGCAAGTTATCAATCCTCCGAAACAACATAATAATGCTAATAAAGGTATAGACACAAATCAGAAGCATGTGACAAGAGTTTCATCTTCTGAGGACCAGGTTGCTGCTAATACTCCTTCTCCCACTACCCCAATATGCGTGCTGCCACTTCCCCATCCAATGGCTACCCCAATATGTGTGCTACCACTTCTTCTCCCCATGGCTACCCCAATATTCTTGCTGCCATTCTCAATACCCACGGCTACCCCAATATGAGTGTTGGCATTCCCAATACCCATGGCTACCCCAGTATATGTGCTGCCAATTATGACTTTTTGGTTGGAGGAGGTGAGGTTGTTGGTCAGGAGAATGTTTATGGAGGTTTGGAAGGTTATTAGGAGAAGCCCATAGAGAGTATAAGTACAAGTCCTCCCCACCCAATTACATCCAAAGTCACTAGCCCCACCCATTAGAGTCAGCCCCAGAATATTGCTATCAATCCTACGAAGAAAGAAAAGCTAAATTCTCAAAAGAGAAAAGTGGCTCAAAATAAGAAAGCAGAATTACATGATCAGAATATTGCTAGTTTCTATGCTAAGGACTCACTAAAAATTGTCAGACATGGAGAAACTAGTAATTAGGCTACTCAGGTTTCAGATGATCAGATCTATACATATATTGTTATAGTTGAGGTAGAGAATTAGAGTGCTACTAATGGGGCTGGTCATTTTAATTATGACCATCCCAAGAATCATATTGATATCACTTTGGTTCTGGTTATGGATCCTGATTCACAAGATACAGAACCTCAAGATCCTATTTTTTAGGTGTGTAATATGAACACTTCCAGTTGAAAGAATATTATGGATGATGACTATAGGCAGGTTGCTTTAGAAGAGGATAATGATGATAGTTCTGAAGATGAAAAATACTCCAGATGATGCACATGCCCATGGGCTAATTGAGACATTTGGTTATTCTTCTCAGATGCAAAATGTTGTGGATGAGTAGGGACTTTCACCCACGGGTTCTCCTATGTTTTCACTAGGTTCTGGGACTGGCCCCCAGCAACCACAACCGGAGAAAAGAGGAAACTCAAACTTTCTCATGATTATTCATATGGAATGCAAGGGGCATCAGGACCCTTGGTGCTTTGGAGAGAAATAAAGCTATCAAATAGATTCATAAACTTTCAGTTTTGCCATTCTTGAGCCTTTCTCTGATAACATTGATATTCATCTCTTCACAAACTACTTGACTATGTGCAAATCTATCTGTAATGACAATGAAAAATTTTGGGTTTTTTGGAACAATGATATAGATGGTGTTCTTCTTAAGCTTGGATGACCAGCAGATGACTTGTGAGTTTAGACATGTTGAGTGTGTAGAGAGCTTCATTATTTCCTTCATTTATGCTAAATTTTGAAACAACCTCCGGGCTCCTCTTTGGGATACCCTCAAGCATAGATCAACTACTACTAGTCCTTGGTGTACAATTGGTGACTTCAATGTTATCACTACTCCGGAGGAGAAGCTTGGGTGTGTTCCGTATAAAATGCAAAAGAGCTATGACTTTCTTCACATGATTGAACAGTATGGGTTGATTGACTTGGGTCATCACAGTACTACTTTTACTTTGTCCAATAAGAGAGGTCTGAATGATGTAATTTGGAAAAGGCTTGACAGAGCTATGATAAATGACAATTTGCTCAGTCAAATGCCTCTTAGTACAGTGACACACTTGCCATTTGTGGGTTCAGATCACTGCCCTCCTCTTGTGGAGATGACTGATCAGCAGGATACTTCAGCAAAATATATCAAACTTCTTCATTGTTGAGTTGATAATCAGAATTTTATAGATATAGTGAGACTTTGTTGGGACCGGGATATTCAAGGGCATCCGATGTGGCTTTTTCACCAAAAAATGAAGCGGTTCAGTTCTACTCTTAGCAAATGTTCTAAAAGTGAGTTTGGGGATATTTTGCTCGGGTTAAAGAGTTTGAAGAAACTGTTAGGCTTGCGGAGGAAAAGTACATACAAACAATTAGTGATCAGGATAGATCTTCTTTGCATGCTCTTAATGCCGAATACATCAGATTTCTTAAGCAAGAAGAGTCTATCTTGAAGCAAAACACTCAGTTGCAGTGGTTCAAAGAAGGAGATACCAACACCAATTACTTCCATGCTCTTATGAGGGGACGAAGAAGAAAATTATTCATTCACAAAGTTAGAGATGACACTGGCAACTGGATTCAAGGTGATGATAATATTGCTAAGGTTGCTAGTGATCATTTCCAAGAGTTTTTTACGGAGCAGAATCACTTTGTTAGAGAGGACCTTTAGGCTTGCATTCCAGCACTTGTCACGGATGAGCAAAATGATAATTTGGCACTTATGCCAAATTTGGAGGAGTTTTAAAATGTGGCTCTCTCTATGAATCATTACTCTGCAGTAGGTCCGGATGGCATGAATGGAAAAATTTTCAAGCTTGCTGGGACATCATTAAGCTGGACATTCTTGCAATGGTTCGATCTTTCTTCTTTGGTTCTTCACTCCCAAAATACTTCGCTCATGCATGCCTTGTCTTGATTCCTCAAGTTGAGTTCCCAAATCACCTTTCTAAGTTTAGACCGATCGTAACCAGATTATTTTGAAGATTATTAGCCTCCGACTTGCTCCTATTCTTCCTAGTCTTAGTTTTGCAAACCAATCCAGCTTTGTTAAAGGGAGCAGTATCTCAGAGAATATCATGCTTGCATAAGAAATAGTTCAGGGTATCAAGCAAAAGTATCTTGGGGGAAATGTGGTTATAAAACTCGACATGGCCAAAGCTTATGGCAGATTTTCTTAGGCCTTTACTTGCCTTGTTCTCTGGAGAATGGGCTTCTTTGAAGTTATTATTAATATGATTTGGAGGACTATGGCTGACAATTGGTACTCTATGATTGTGAATGTTGTTAGACATTATTTTTTCCACTCCACTAGAGGCTTAAAACAGGGGGATCCTCTCGCACCTACCCTATTTTTTTTAGGAGCAGAGGTTCTATCCAGAATGTTGAACAACCTTAACCATAACCAGTTCTTTAGAGGTTTCTAAATGGAAAAGAGAGGTCCACAGGTTAATCACCTCAGTTTTGCAGACAATGCAATCATTTTTACTTCGGGTGGCAAATGATCTATTGAGTTGATAATGCAGACACTTACTAATTATGAAAATTGCTCTGGTCAGCTTATCCACAGGAACAAAAGTTACTTTATGGTTCCCATTAATGCATATCCCCCTATTGTTGCATCCATAAAAGCAATCACAGGCTTTGCTCAGAAAGATTCCCCGATCACTTATCTTGGTTGTCCGCTTTAAATTAGGAGACAAAGGATCTTTCACTTTTCTTGCATTATCTCTACAGTGGTGGGCATGATCTCTGGCTAGAAGACTAAAATGCTTAGTTATAGTGGTAAAGCTACCCTTATTAAGTATGTTCTCCAGCCACTCCGTATTCATCTTCTTAGCTCAGTTTCTCCTCTTTCTACGGTCCTAAATGAGATTGAAATGCTGACTGCAGACTTTTTTTTTTGGCATGAAAAATGGGAGAAAAAGATATCATTGGGCATCTTGGGAAACCTTATGTCATCCCTATGATGATGGTGGGGTCGGTTTCAGAAAGATTTATGATGTTTGCAAATCTCTTGAACACAAACAGTGGTGGAACTTTAGGACTAAAGAGTCTCTTTGGAGAGAGTTTCTTATGGCTAAATACTGTCACCACTCTCACCCGATCTCTAAGAAGTATGACTCTGGTGAATCCCTAACTTGTAAGAATCTCATGACTAACAACCACATGGTGGAAGACAATATCCTTTGGAAGATAAACTAGGGTAATTCTAGTTTTTGATGGGACAATTGGCTTCACATCAGCTCACTTGCTACTCACAGAACTTTACCAAGAAGACCTGGCAGGGCGACTGTCTCTGATTTTCTTTGTCATTGACAATGGAGGATTAATCGATTAAATCAATAGCTCCCAAAAAACTTAGTTGCTCAGATCCTTAACCATCATATCCATTTCTAACCATACATACCTGATCAGCCTTATTGGATAGCCACTACTTCGGGCATGTTCTCATGTTCTTCATCTTGGGGCGTGGTTAGAGATACCAAACAAACTACTTTGATTGATAGGAGGACTTGGCAGAAGCATGTTCCTTTTAAATGTTGTTTTACTCTATGGAGAGCTTTGCGGAATAAGCTTCCTACTACAGGTAGGGTTCTTGCTTTTGATCTGGAAGTGACCACAACTGTGTTTGTTGCCGTATTTCTGGTTTTGAAAATGTACAGCATGTTCTCGTCTCATGTAACTTTGCTAATATTGTTTGGACTTCTTTTTCTCTATTTGTGGGCCTCAGGCATGTTTCGAAACCTCTTAAGAACCTCCTTTTTGTACTGTTGGAATCAGACTTCTACTAATGACCCTCTTCAGCTTATTCTCAGATCCCTTCCTATCTTATTTGCTGGAACCCATGGAAGAATAGGTGTGCTACAAAGTATGGGTCTAAATAGTCAAATTTTCTAAGAGTGAAGTTTTGTATTACTAGTGATGTCTACAAGCTTTTAAGGACGACTTATCCCTACTTTCATTGTCCTTCTAAGTGGGAAAATTGTGTGCTAGAGCGAAGTTTTCATCCATGAGATCAGAGTTACTAGAGTTTATTGGTCTAGACCGTCATTTGGACTAGTCAAACTCAACACCAATGGTAGTGCTTTTGGAAACCCTAGGAGAATTAGTGTAGGAGGTATAATTAGGGATTGCTATGGAGACCTCATACATGTTGTTGCTACCCCTCTAGGAGTTGGGACTAATAATCAGGATGAGCTTGAAGTGGCTTGCGTTGGATTAGAGTGGTGTCAAGATAATGGTTTTTCAGGGGCCATTCTTGAGGTAGATTCAGAGCTTCTAGTCAACTAGATAAGAGGCAAAAAAGCGCCCATTGGCATCTCAATCATGCTTTTATCAGACTTCTGGAAACTATTCTCGAGCTTCACACCTTTTCTTATCATCACACATACAGAGAGGGCAACGCAATTGTTGATGCATTATCCAAACATAGCCACACTACACTTGTTGTTGTTCACTTTACTTGGACTCATCACTTGCCTATTCATATTAGGGGGCTACTCAGGATAGATAAACTTGGTTTGGCTAATCTTAGACAAAGGAAGACTAAGAGAACTAAAGAATCACCTTGATTTCTTCTACGGTCTATTTTGCTATAGTGTGGGGGCCACACCACACTAGCATGGAGCCTTCATCATCCTTTTTTGGTGTTATCGAGCCTTTCTTCATCATAGCTCTCTCTTGTTATGCAAGTTATAGATGTTGTGAAGAAAGACCTTTTAGGGCTTAGGTTTTTCCTTTCTTGTTTTCACTTGTAAGGGAGAGTCTCCCTTAATTATGTTTTCCTAGTTTCTTTGTATCGAGAGGAATCCTCTCCTATAGGTGCATAGTTGTTAGGTTTCTTTTTCTTGTATCGGGGATGAATTGGATATCCTTAGTACAATGGCTGATTTATGAACCACCATAAGATCGGAGGTATGGTTTATGCCCTCCTCCTTGTATATTTTTGTTTTTATTTATGTTAAGGCTTGGAGGTGTGTGGCTCAACTCATGACCGCCACGAGGGGTGAGATCCTTGGGTAAGGTTATTAAAATTAAAAAAAAAATTAAAAAAAGCCATAAACCTTAGAGCCTAAACCCTAAACCCTAAACCCTAAACCTTAGGGCCTAAACCCTAAATCCTAAATCTTAGGGCCTAATGATACGCCAAATTACACCTCCCTTAAGAAGTATAAGAGTTCATTGTCAAATAAAGAACCTAACCAAAGTTAGGGTCCATCCCACGAGGAATATGGTTTAGGCTTAGTCTAATTTATTGTTGAGTGTATGTTTAGCCATGTTTTCTCTGTAAAAAGGGGGGTGTTTGAAAACTAAAATAATAATTGATTGATGTGTAGTAACAAGTAATCTAGTAACAGGATTTTGAGTTTGTAATATCAATATGAAAATGAAACTAGGGCACATTTGTTCCCCACAAGTTCTTAACTCAGTAATCCTAATAATAGTAACTCTTTCCTAGTGTTTAATATGCATAGTCGGTAAGTTAGGTATCTCCTAAGTGATTGTTCCTCCAAATAGAATTTCACCATGCAACTTAGTCTATCTATGGATGTATGCTTTACTAACCCTTACCTTTGATCCAGATTAGCCCTCAGCATATGTGGTTCAGACTATTAGATAGCGGATTATCACGCTAAATCTTCATTGTTTAATCTCTTTCTCATTCATTACTTTCTTGTTCTGGCAAGTAGGAATGAGCCATGTTCTAACGTTGTACACCATTAAAAAGCATTTAAAACAAAGAGATTAACAAATACATGCATAAACACTTATCAAGATTTACTTAATTATTAGTCTTACGTCGTTAATTACTCATGTTTCCCACAACCCTAGTTGAGGATTTAGTTGTTCATGCTTGATTGTTCACAATTCATATTAGGGTTTAGAGAATAAATCATGAACTTACAATAAGAATCGATGAAATCCACAATATTGAATTGAAAAGCAAACATAAACTTCATAAACCAAACCTCAAGAATTAATTGCCAATAATGTTCACAAAATAATTCTCAAAGCTAAAACAAAATACTCCAAAACGTCTGACTTTCAAAAAAGGAAATTTACAATTAATATTTATAGAAAATAAAATCCTAAACCAAGTAGGAAAAGAAAACCTAAGGAAATCCGGTCCCTGGCAGTGTCATCTATGGCTAGAATCTACGGCTCATCAGAGTAAGGACGGCACGTAGGTTCATCCGTCGTTCAGTAGTTAGAAAATATTCTTGGAGAAGTCCACTTACTGGCATGACCTATGGCTCGTAGGTCTAAGCACGGCCTGTCTTGTTCAACCATCATTCAAGTATACTGAAACTCATCCTTTATAAAGTTTTCTACGATTCTTCATCTACGGTTCATAGCAGGAACCACGACTCGTCATCCTCAACCGTCGTTCCATACTTAGCTCAAATTTCAAGCACCTGAACCCACGACTTCAACCTACGGCTCGTCAAGGGAATAATTGCTCGTAAGTCAACTCGTACATCAACAAAACTCTGCTGCCGCAACACTTTCATCATCAACTACTCCAAAGCCTATTTGCTGTAAAATTAAACACAAATACCATCACATCTACTAACAAAATGCCTAAGAAGTGTGCAAAACCTATGTTTAATGCATCAAAAGTACTGTAAGTTCACGGTATATCGCCTAAATAAAAAACTCTAAACCTTAGGATCTAAATCCTAAACCCTAAACCTTAGGGCCTAAATCCTAAACCCTAAATCTTAGAGCCTAAACCCTAAACCCTAAACCTTAAGGCCTAAACCATAAACCCTAAACCTTAGAGACTAAAACCTTAACCCTAAACCAAAAATCTTAATCCTTAGGACCTAAACTCTAATCTCTCAACCCCAAACCCTCAACCCTAGGGCTTAATCCTAAACACTAGACCTTAGTGCGTAAATCCTAAACCCTAAACCCTAAACCCTAAATCTTAGGACCAAAACCCAAAATCTTAAACCTTAGGGCCTAAATTCTAAACCTCAAGGCCTAAATCCTAAACCTCATATCCTAAACCCTAAACCCTAAACCATAAACTCTAAACCATAGAGCCTAAACCCTAAACCCCAAACCCTAAACCATTAGGCCTAAACCCTAAATCCTAAATCTTAAGGCCTAAACCATAAACCCTAAACCCTTAACCTTAGGACATAAACCCTAAACTCTAAACCTAAAAGCCTAGGCCCTAAACTTTAAATCATAAACCATAAATGCTAAACCTTAGGGCCTAAAATGTAAAGTGTAAACCTTAAACTTTAAGCTCTAAATCCTAAAAAACCATAAACCCTCAACCCTAAACCCTAAACCTTAGGGCCTAAATCCTAAACCCTAGAACTTAAATGCTAAACCCTACACTAAACCCTTAACCCTAAACCTTAAATCTTAAACCCTAATCCAATACCATAAACCCTATACTAAACCCTACCCTTAACCCTACCATAAACCCTAAACCTCATACCCTAACCCTAAATCCTAAACCCTAACCCTAAATACTACCCTAAACCCTAACATAAACTTAAACCCTAAACCCTAAACTCTAACCGCTAAACCCTAAAACTTAGGGCCTAAATCCTAAATCTTAGTGAAAAAACCCCAAACCTTAAACCTTAGGCCCTACACCTTAAACCTTGAGCGCTAAATCTTGAACCCCAAACCATTGGGCCTAAACCTTAAACTTTAAGATCTAAACCCTAAACCCCAAACCTTAGGGCCTAAACTCAAAACCCTAGACCCTAAAGCTTAAACCGTAAACACTAAGCCCTGAACCCTAATCTCTAAACTCTAAAACCTAAACCTTAGGGCCTAAAACCTAAACCCTTGACCATAAACCCTAAACCCTAAACATTAGGGCCTACCTTTAAACCATAAACCCTAAACACTATACCCTAAACCTTAAGGTCTAAACCCTAAACCTTAGGGACTAAACCCTAAACCATAGACCATAGACCCTAAACTCTAAATCTTAAAGTATAAACCCTAAACCTTACCTTAGGTCTTAACCCTAAACCCTAAACCCTAAACCCTAAACCCAAAACCCTAAACTATAAACCTTATGGCCTAAACCTTAAACCCTAAACTCTAAACCTTAGGGCCTAAACTAGGGGTGTGCATTGGTCAGTTTGGTTCGGTTTTATGTATTATCAGTTCAATTTATCAATTTTTAGTTTTTAAATATGCTAACCCAATAAAAAAACCAATAAGATATTTTTTATCGATTTTCAATTTATCAGTTTTTGGTTGTTATTGGATCAATTTTTGGTTTACCCAATAAGAAAATTTCCATAAAATAATATATGACTTCTCACTTCTCTAAATGCTTTGATATAGTGAAACAAGAAAGATAATGAGAAATTGCATCAATAAGAGAAAATGTAGTACGAAGGCTACAATTATATGTTATCGCCAAAACATAGTATGAAATGTCTTATGCTAATCAAATTACAGACCTTTACAAACTTGGAAAAGCTACAGCCTTCAATTACAAACTAAAACTAAAACTAAAATCAAATAGTCCAACAGGACTAAAACTAAAACTAAAATCAAAATTATATGGCCTAAACCCTAAACTTTAAATCTTAGGGCCAAAATCCTAAACCCTAAACCATACACCATAAACCCAAAACCCTAAGATCTAAAACCTACACCTTAAATTGTATGGCCTAAACCCTAAACCTTAGATCCTATACCTTAAAACCCTAAACCTTAAGGCCTAAATCCTAAACCCTAAACCCAAAACCTCCGGGCCTAAATGCTAAAGCCTAAACTCTAAACTTTAGTGTGTAAATCCTAAACCATGAATCATAAACCCTAAACCCTAAACTTTAAATCCTAACTGCTAAGTTTTAAGTCCTAAACCCTAAACCCTAAACTCTACACCTTAAGGCCTAAACCATAAGCCTAAATCTTAGGGCCTAAACCTTATTCCCTAAACCTTAGGGTCTAAACCCTATACCTTAGGGCCTAAACCCTAAAACTTAGGGTTTAGGCTCTAAGGTTTAGAGTTTAGGGCTTAGATCCAAAGGTTTGGGGTTTATAATTTAGGGTTTAGGGTTTAGCATTTAGGCCCTAAGGTTTAGAGTCTAGGGTTTATGGTTTAAGGTTTAGACCTCTATAATGCATATGTGAATTTCAGTGTTAATATTGGATAATCAATTTTACAACTTTTAAAATAAAATTAACAACCAGGCCTTAAGGAGTTTTAAGATTTTTAAAATAAAGTTTAGGGTTTATGCCCAAAGGTTTAGGGTTTAGGTTTTATT
>JAGDQO010003010.1:0-36079 GCA_018342035.1 Solanum appendiculatum
GGCCAAAAGTGCCTTTTTTGAGAAAAAATAACTTTTTTTGACAAATTAAGTGTTTGGCAAACCCTTAAAAGTGCTTTTAAATAGAACCAGAAACAATTTTTCTGTTGTTGGGAAGAAACTAAAAATTCTGCATCTTAAAAAAGCATAAGTAGAAAATTATTTTTTTGAAGACTAAAATATTTGTTACATATTTACCAATATATCTTCTATTAATTAATTAACATATTTCATAAGTTTGGTTAAATTCATTCAAAAAAATTATTTTTTATTTTTATATGACAAACATTTTATTTTATTTTATGTTTATATATTATTATTTATATTTATATTTTGTATATTATTTTACGTATTATTAGAAATAGGTAACAACAATTTTTTTACAGATTTTTTTTAAAAAAAAGAGAAAAGTAATAATATTTTTCGTATTTAGTGATTTAACTTGTGGAATGGTTTTTAAATTTACTTTGCTTGATATTTTTAATTTATTTAAATCATCATGTTAATATTTTATTTATTTATTCATTTATCTATGTATGTATAATATCGATTAAAAATTAGAATATGTACATTATAATTTAATTAAAATAAAATTTTAATTAAAGTTCTGTATTAGATATTTAAAATAGTTTCTCTCTATAAAATAATCTTAATATTAAAAGTACTTGATACTTGCCCTTTTTCGTAATTTGACTCTCAAAAGCACTTTCTTAAAAAAAATTAGCCAAACACAAATTGCTTATCAAAAGCACTTTTCAAGTGAATTTGCCAAACACAAATTGCTTTTTTTTTAAAAGCGCTTTTCAGAAAAACTATTTTAAGAAAACACTTCTAAAAAAATACCATATTTCTTATTAAGTTGTTGGTAGTCTATGCACATCCTCATAATACCATATTTCTTTTTCACATACAACATCGGACCACCCCAAGTGATGCACTATGGTGAACAAACCCCTTGTCTAGAAGTTTCTGAAGTTGAGTCGTGTGTTCCCTCAACTCTATCGGGGCCATATGATAGGGAGGAATAGAGATTGGATGAGTACTTGGCTCCAAGTCTATGCACAAATCAATATCCTTATCCGAAGGCATACCAAACATATCCATAGGAAATACCTCTAGAAATTTTGAAACCAATGCGATTGACTCGATAGAAGGGGTTCCACACTAACATCCTTCGGATGAACCAAATAGGCTAGACAATCGGTGCCCACAAGCCTCCTAGCCCGAATGAAGTATATGATCTTTAATGACTTGGACCTGTACAACTCTTTCCACTCTAGTCTATCCCTACCCGGAATATCAAGAGTTACTATTTTAGCATAACAGTTCAATACAACATGATAAGGAGAAAATCAAGTCATACCCAATATCACATCAAAATCTAGCATATCTAGTGTAACCAGATCTACCCAAGTATGAAGACCATCAAACACCACATCGAAAGAATGATACACATGGGTTACTACTATGACTCCCTAATTGGAGTGGAAACATGACTAAGGGTATCAAGAGTGTCACAAATCAAATCAAGACTCAAGGTAAATTTAGCAGATACATAAATATATGTGGACCCCAGATCAAACAAAATAGAAGCCACTAGTTATGGATGAGAATAGTACATGTTATCACTTTGTCAGATGTCTCAGCCCCAGCCCCATATCTGCTCGAGAATGAATAAAATTAAGCTCTATCATCAGTCAAGGCAACACCTCTAGCCAGCTGCACCGCTCCCCTTCCCACATTACTGTTTCCTCTGCCCCTACGACCTCCATATTTATTACCTCGCTAACCCTGAAGACGTCCTCTGCCATTTCCACCTCCACCTCCACCTCCACCTCCTAGGACTACAACTCTAGTCTGCTGCTATACCTGATTACCAATAGTCATATGAGGGAATTCCCTCTTAAAGAGACCCCAGTCACCTTAATTGAAACATCCATGATCCAAAGATGACCTGCATGCAGAAGAATGAGAAGCTTTTAAGTTGCTAGGAGTTGAAGACTACTGAATGACCCAAGAGTTACCACCCATAAAAGCCGGCAGGATTGACTAAATGGGACTAGTTGGATACCCCTATTGACTAGGACCTCTAAAATAAGAGCCATTAAAATTACCTATACTCTATGGCTTTCAGCCAAACACCTTAGCTCTCCCGAACAGTGTGACCCCCCTCTAATTTCTTCAAATAGTCTGTCACTTCATTACATTTTTTCCCCATAAGGCATATGCACAAATAGAACCTGCAGCTCAATGTTCAAATGTCAAACCTCGAAAATTGGAAAGTCGAATAAAAAAAGAAAAGTTTAGTTTTGGCACTGAAGCAGAGTTAAAAATTTCAGACTAGGCCAAGCGTGGACGAAATTCCAATGTAATGATGTCTATGGAAATCTGGCAAAAGGAATGGGTGAAATGTCAAAGTGGTGTATATGTTTTTAGTTTAAGACTTTAAGTAATTCATAAGGTTTTTCGGAAGTGAATTTAGATAAGTAGAACTTCTGATATCGAACTTGGCATGAAGGGATTAGTTTAGAACATCAAGGTTTGAAGGTGTGTTGCAAAATAGGCACTTTTTGGGAGATTTCCAAGTTTCTTCCCATGCAAGTCACTGTAGCGGGTGACACGCCGCTATAGCGGTTGAATTAATTCCCGCTATAGTGGGTTGTTTGATACAACGATGCCACTATAGCATTGTTAGTCACAATTAAAGTAGAAAATTGTCAAAACAACTCATTGTTTGGCAATTTCATTTTGAGGAAGAGCAAAGGAGACCTAGGGTGAAATTCATTTGTTTTTCAACATATTCATAATGAAAGGTAAGTTAATTACTTCCTTAGCTTGGTAATTCTATTCTTAGGTCATAAAATATATGGGGATTATCTTAGGGGGAGGTTTTGGTTGATTCAATGGTGGAAAACAATAGTTTGGGTGAGATGATCCTGAGAATGGACTAGGGTTTGGGATTTGAGTGTAATTTGGGTGTTTTGGGCCATTTGGGTCTAATCATATGTGTATTTATTATTTGTAGACCAAGAACAAGCTAAGTATGATTAAAAAAAGGGGAAAGGTAAAGTTCTTTAGAACATTCCTGTCTTGACTCGAGGTAGGTGATAGTTGTTTGATTCCCATTTATTTTATATGTGCTTGTGAACTACTTTGTTAGTATTGCATGCATAATGTATTGTTAGGGAAATAGAAGGAATATAAACTTAATTGTTAACTGTTATCAATCGCATTCAATGAACGTATTTACTTGTGTGATTGTTATTCATTGTGATTCTGATGTGTGATTGATGGATGACTCGGATACAATGCCTAGTAAAGGGTATCCCATGATTGAATTGGGTACCATACCTAGTACATACTAACGCTTGGCTCAGGTATAATGCCTGGTACAGGGATATTCATTATTGTTGATGGTGGTATCATACCGGTTCAAATTACTAATGGTTGGCTCAGGTACCACACTTAATACTTTAAGTTTTTGTGGGTGGCTTCCATGGGAGAACCGGGTTAGCTTGTTGTAATGTTGTTGTTCATATTTACTGTGAATGTTGATTCAAGGTGAGGACTGTGAGTCTGGGCTATGTTATGATTGTGGTTATATTATATGTTATATGTTTTACTAAGTTATGGTTGCTTGTTCATAATTTGTACAACTGGAACTAGCCGATGATCCTACATGTACACTTTTGATTTTATGTGCTGATATTGTACTTGCTCTTTCTTTGTTGAGTATATGGCATATTTTGGCAGTTGCTTCACGACCTCAACCTTGATTTTAGCAGTAATTGAATCTGAGGGTGAGCTACTTCTTTCAGGCATCCATATATTTGTCTTATTTTTCTAGTTCATTTTCCTTACTTAGACACTCTTTAGTTCCTTTGTTTTGTGTTGCATCCCCATATTTTAGACTACATAGAGTTTTAGTATACAACTTTCAGATTCTAGGGGGGGGGGGGTATTCCGCAGTTGTTTTGTGACTTGGTGTTTGCTTATGAAAGTTAGTTTTAAAGGTTGAAAAGTATTTTATTATTTATTGTTTGGTGGACTGTGTGTTGGTAGTTAGTTTTTCCTCC
Organism: Solanum appendiculatum; assembly: GCA_018342035.1. Classification (NCBI taxonomy): domain Eukaryota; kingdom Viridiplantae; phylum Streptophyta; class Magnoliopsida; order Solanales; family Solanaceae; genus Solanum; species Solanum appendiculatum. The sequence goes on from JAGDQO010003010.1 coordinate 4,074, forward strand.
CTCCAGGGGTTAGTGCGAGTGCCACTCACGGTGGATCGGGGTCGTGACAATTATACTTGTACAAAAAGAAACTCTAAGGATATATCTCGTTATCGCTTCTGAAAAGAATTAGTAATCTGAGTTTGTTAAGTATACATGTTTCCGTACTTACTTTGTACTTATTGCACCTTTTTTCATGTAGGATCTGACAAGTGCTAGCAGTACTTGAGTTGTTTGGTGTTCGAGGTTGTTTTTAGAATTTAGGGTGAATTACTTTATCTTTGGTAACATTAGATTCTATAGAGTCTTCATATTTCCTATATTATTATTTTTTAACCAGTAGCATTAGCTTCTTCAGATTTTCTTTGTTATTCATAGATTCTCTTGTACTTGTGTATCAAGTCTTAGGCTTGTTTTGGACTTGATTTTATTATTATACATTTACTACTTAATAGGAATGATTATTCACTATAAAAGTTGGTTGATTTATTTTGCATTATTTATATTGTTAATAGGTTAATAAAGAAATGTGATTCACCTATAGGGATAGTGGATTCCCTCACAGCCTAAATGTAATTTTGGATTGTGACAGGCCCTTTTCCTTATTCTATGTGAACACAATATTTTATACATTGGATTGCCTTCTTATCTAATCTATATATGCTTTTGTAAACATTCCTTATTAAATTCTTACATGAATAAAAAATATACATCCCTTTCTAAATTCTTATGTGAACATAAAATATTTTATACACTAAAAATAATTTTAATCTAATTTTTATAGGATTTTGTATTTAATAAGCTTTAGAGTGTTGTGTCAAAGTTGGGAAGCGCATGTGGTTTCCCTTTTCAATACACTACAACATCTGAAATTTTGAAACAACTGTAGCATAAGTTGTTGCTTTATCAGAGTTTGTGACATCTTTTTATGCATTTTGGTTATGTTGCACCAAATATATTTACCACAAAAAATGTTGATTTTAACTATTGGTCCCATTTTGATATTCTTGCAAAGTTAAAGGACATAAGAAAATATTAAATTGTAAATTGTCTTATGATAGGAGACCTCTATCTCACTATTTAAGATTATTATTTTGGTTGGGATTATTAAATCTTATATAATCTTAAACAAAAGGGTACATGAAGTTACATTATTTCTTCTCCTTTATCTCTAATTGCACTCACCATAAAATAGAAAAAAAAATTAATATGCATTAACTGCTTAGTAAATATGGATTGCAAGGGTAGGTAGACACCCCTTATAATTTTTCTATATAATAAGAAAATTTGGTTCACTTTTCTTCATCTCAACCTTCAATTTTTGATTTTCTACCCACTAAAACTTTGTTTTACTCAGTTATATCTTCCATAAGCCATCTCCCTCTTTGGATTCTTTTTTTCCCCACTCCGTGCTCAGAGAAAACATCATTAGTTTCCCTTATAAGCAAAATTTTCAATTTTAAAGATTTTCGTGCTCCTTCTCCATCTTTGTAGTTATATATATATAAATCTAAAATGGGGGATGATAATTGGGATATTGGAGCGATAGTAAAAAGTTGTAATGTTAATAGACCTAATAATGTTGTAGATCCTAACATAGGCATGGAGACTTCTGAAAATGATGATATACATTATTTAGATAGTCTTTTAGCTGATGATATGAATAATTTTGATGGCTTATCTGAAATATTTTCTATAGATTTTCCAGTTGCTCACCTGGAAAAATTAGATGATCAAGTCATAATCATGAACCAAAATGATAACCATCAGTTGCACTTAAATCCCATTCAACCAGCTCAATTTTGCCAACAGATCTCTTTTTCTTCATCAGCAACATATAAATCTAGAATGGGAGATGATAATTGGGATATTGGAGGGGTAGTAAGAAGTTTTAATGTTAATAGACCTTATAATTTTGTAGATCCTAACTTAGGCATGGAGACTTCTGAAAATGATGATATGCATTATTTAGATAGTCCTTTAGCTGATGACATGAATAATTTTGATGGATTATCTAAAATACTTTCTATAGATTTTCCAACTGCTCACAAGAAAAAATCAGATGATGAAGTCATAATCATGAACCAAAATGATAATCATCAGTTGCACTTACATCCCATTCAACCAACTCAATTTTGCCAACAGATCTATTTTCCTCCATCACCAACAACAATAATGTGTGTGCCACAAACAACTGCAACACCACAAGAATGGATTGATTTACAACAACAATTTCAGATAGGGGCTAACATTTATCCTAATATTAATTTTTCCTCAAGGACTCCTTTGATCCAAACTAGTATAAGGTAACCAGTACCTTTGTTACATTTTTTGTGTGTGTTCATTTTTTTATATTTTAGTTCTTTTGATTTGAAACCAGGAAAAATCAGTCAACAAGGATGTTCCATAAATTATTGCCAGAGGAACTCATAGATGATACATGGACATGGAACAAGTACGGTCAGAAGCATATCAAAGGTTCTCCATTCCCAAGGTTTGCCCTCTTCACCATTTTCTTTCATGTCATTGAAAGTTTCTATCCATTCTAAATTTTTGTTACAAAAAGGAGTAAAAATTATTAATGGTGTATACACATATAATATTTGATCACTCCTAATTATTATTATGTTTGTATGATATAACAGGAATTACTTTAAGTGTACATCAATATCCTGTGAAGCGAAAAAAACAATTGAGAAAAGCCCAATGGATCAGAACATTTTCTTAGTGTCCTATTCTGGTGAACACAATCATAATCTTCCCATGAAACGTAGATATTTTGTTGGTTACAATAATTGTTCAAAATTTAAGCTTCCAAAAGGCGTAAATGTTGTGCCTAGAGAATTAAGCTTGAATGCATCATCGTCCTCATCCAAGCGTGCTAAGCGTTCAAGATCTGATGCTTCTCCAAGTAGTGCAACTATGCCTATGCTTGAAATCGAGAGCAATAATAAAATGATTGTTGTAGCTGTGGAAAACAAAGGCAATGGTGAAGAGGAGTAGAACTTGAATGAAAATTATCTCATAAGCTTTGAAGAACGGCGAGGAGTTATTGCTTCCACCTAATAGGTAGGAAAATGACAAGAGGAATTGATATTTTTTCCCTCTCCACCAACTCTATCTATCTATAGATTTTGTTTTCTAGTCATGATTCTGTTTTAGTTATTAGTGTGTCTAGACAAGAATTTTACATTTGTAGTTTGCTATGTTTAGAAAATGGTGTTTTTCTTCCTAGCTAGATATGGACCTTTTTCAATTTCGTCATTTACTATTTTTCTTGAATTTGGGAATCTGGTCCTTGTTGTAAGTTAGTATTCTATTTTGTCCACTAATTCTCTATTTAAGAAAAGTCATCTGACTCAATTTTTACTTTAAATTAGACAATGTATTCAGTTTATATATATATATATATATAAAGTTATGTTATGTGAAAAAAAATTATGATCTCTAATAAAATAATCATAAAACTAAAAGAAGTTTCTAAAAGACAAATTCAAATATCCTATTAAAATAATATAATAACGTGTAATAATATATATCTATATATATATATATATATATAAGATTACTTGGCCACCTACAAAATAAATAGATGAAAATGGCGTTCAGATCTCTTATGTGTAAAGATGAAGATCCTCTAGCTTTCAAACATAATTCATGCTATACAATTTTAGGTTTTTTTACCTCTCCTACTGTTGTTTTTAAAATTATGACGTCAAGACATCTCTTGATTAAGTTTGTACAATAATAATATTACACATACTATTATCAAGTATCAACTAAATATTTTTTAAAATTACAGTGAATTAATGTAAATATCATTATTGAAACCAATACTTCAATCTAGCCAAAGTTTACTGATGAATTTTATATTTTATGCATGGATTAACTGTGTTTAAAGCCTTTTCACACATAAAAATAATTGTATGTTCTTGTTGATTAGCATGTATAATTTAAAAGATAGAATAAGTAATTTGCTATAATCTATTAAATTATATTTGATGGTATAATTTTTTTCTATCATCAATGATTTATAAATATCTCAACTGTCAATTTTATTTTCTTACTCATAATTTTGTCTTTTTTCAAATGACACTTTTAGCGTCATCTATGTTTGACTTAGAAATATGTGTCAAATATAATTCTAATATTAACATTAATGAAATTTTTATATCTTCAATGTTGTTGAAAGTAACATTGAATATAACTCAATCTCAATGTAATATTTATATATAACAATTTTTATTATTGATAAAAAGCTTTGCATAATTAATGCAACAATATATGAATATTGAACAATCTATTACTAATTAGTTTGTACAAACGTATGTTGAACATTAATAATTGAACATTGATATTTAGTTACTTATAATTGCACCGTAAATATAAATTCATCAATAATTCATCTTGAAGGTTCAGATATAATAATAATTTTAAAACATATAGATTATTTATATGTAAAGCCAACAAATTGGATTTCAAACATTTTTTAATTGTCCAAACATGCAAAAATGATCAATTTAATTAAATTGGTTAGATATGTAGTACATGTACATATAATATAAGAATATACAATATGATCATACCTAATCAAATACTTCTTTGTAGCCGATGCCTTTTATGTTGTCACGCATTGAGCCTACACCCTGGACGTGGCCGGCACTCGAGAACCATTTCTGGTTCTCAAGCGAACCCTTGGCCTTACTGACTACTTAGTGAAAGACTGACTCAAGCATTTAAAGGTTTTAAACAAGAGTAAATCAATAAAATTGTAAAATGCTCAACTCATACTGACAAAGACTCTATGCAATAATAGTTTGCAAACCATCTCACAAGAAAAAAAAGTACTGAGAGACTCCTCAACTCTATCTATCTATGAAGCCTCTACAGTTCAACATGGGTGTCGGGACAATACCCACAACACCATAAAATGACTAAACTGAAAAGAAAAGTGGAGTCCTCTGGAATGCAAGGAGGCTTACCTAAAGCTAACTGGAATGCAAAGTGATCTCAACGAAGCGCCTGTTGATGATCTTGAACACCTGTATCTGTATCATAGAAAGATACAGGTCGAATGCCATCAGTACATTCAATGTACGAGTATGTAATATAGCCAAAGCGAAATAACTAAAAGAACGGACTGTAATAGATAAAGATATACCCAAGCTGAATGTAAAGGAATAAAGGAACTACATCATATAAAACTTTACAAGTACTTACTCATACTCTAAAACTCAACATAATAAGTGATATAGTAAGAAAAAACTTTAACTCTATTTGGGAGATTTTCTAACTGACTACCATCACTATGAGCTACGTGATGATACAGCGTCTCGCCCACACTGCCAGAACTGTCCTACACTGTGCCGGGATATAGAACCTCTCAACTAAGTGGATCCACTAAGCAATAAGGATTCATCTAAAAAGTATGATCCTTTACCCATGTTGGCAGACATGGTTTATGAGGATTTTGAGTTGTCTGAATTCATCCCCATATCGGTGCTCAATACTACTCCCAATAATATACTCGTGCTCAAATGTATAAAACATACTCTATCTCTGTTTTTGAGGTAATTACTCAAAATAACCTCTTAAAAGAGGTAACTGCTCTGAAATATCTCTGAACTCATAAACTCTTTTTAGAAATTAAAATTTCTCTTTTCTCAATGTAAAAATGATAAATTTGGAATACTTAGTTCCCTTATATTCTTTCTCAATCATGTATTAAAATCTTCTCAAAACTCATCTTTGCTTTCTCAGAAAATTAGTGTAAGACCATTGTTTGGTTAAAAAGGTTTGTCAATAATAACTCAACAAATGCTCAATTATAACTTAACAATAGGGTTCATGCTGAAAATATAGATGAACAATCAAATCAAGAATCTTAATGCAAGATATAGCAACTCAATAATCTTGAAATAGAATCCAGAACTCGTCAACGAAACTCATCTCAAGAATTATCAAAACTAAGGATGTAACCCTAGATTATTCTTTACTGATAAAAAATAGATGTAGGGCGTGATGACAAACTCAGTCCATCACTATGATAGCCTTACATACCTGGGAAGAAAAAAGTTCTTGACGAAATCGATGAAATTCGAAGAACGCTAGAAAACCCTAGCTTTTCTCCTCTTGAATCCTTGCTCTAAGTCTTTGAAGTGTTAAAGAACGTAAAAGAATATTTTAACACTTTTTAGACCCTTAATTAGGTGAAAAAGGGTCGTGACTTAGGCTTAGAAGGGGTGGGAAAAGACGAAACTATCCTTCTTAAAACTGACGAAAAACCTTCTACGGGTTCATCTAGGGTTCGTGGTTTATTCTGTAGACAGTAGATCCCATCTGTGGAATTTACATTGAATTTTAAGGCTTAAAATTTCATTCTACGGATCCAATCTACGACCCGTAGAAGTTTCTACGGACCGTAGATAAAGTCCATTTACGGGTCCAATCTACGGCCCGTAGAAGTTCCTACGGCTTGTAGAATGGATCCGTAGGAATGGGACCCCAAAAATTGAGTCTCTAAACTTTTTTCTACGGCTTGAAAGTATGGGTCATAGTTCAATCTACAGCTCGTAGATTGGATCCATAGTTCACAGACTCAGAAAAACTCTAATATGGCAGTCTCTGGTAAAATGGCCACAACTTTTTACTCCGAACTCGAAATGAGGCGAACTTGGTGGCGTTAGAAAGAAGAGTTAAAGACTTGCAATTTGGTAGGTCATGGGACACAAAATTAATTATGTGCTGGGAGATACATTCATTTGAATTTGACCTAAGTAGAATCTTATGTCAAAACTTAATCGATAATGAGGCTTTCAACTCAACTTTGTGCTAGGGGATTCGTGTGACCTTGAGTCATATCTAAATACATTCCAATACTAAATAATTGACCTTTTCACGTATGATCAATTTAAGAATCACCTGATCTGATTTTACATGCAAATAAAGAATGGTTCGGGCCTTAGCTTAGAAATTTTTTGGGTGTTACAGTATCTCCCCTTTGGAATCATTCGTCCTCGAATGATGGCTGAACTGAGCATGAAAAGGGGTAGGGAAATTTTTAACAACCCAATTTAGTGGAAAATACATATAAAACTCATGAACTCAAAATACTGAAGGAGGGACTAAATTGAATGAGGACTTTAGGAAGAGTTAATACCTTGAACAGGAACTAAATAGAAGGAAAAGAGATGAGGGTATCTCTTCTTCATATCCTCCTCGGCCTCCCATGTAGCCTCCTCAACAAACTGAATTCTCCACAAGACTTTGGCTGATGTAACTTTTTTGGCTCTCAACTTGCGAACTTGCCGATCAAGAATCTGAATGGGAATCTCCTCATAAGATAGGCTGTCCTTGATACCAAAATTCTCGGTAGGCACAATAAGTGAAGGATCACCCAAATATTTCTTTAGCATAGAGATGTTAAATACCGGATGGGCTGCTGCTAACTGTGACGGTAGCTCCAACTCATAAGCTACATTACCAACTCTCTTAGATATCCTGTAAGGACTAATGTACCGGGGACTGAGCTTCCCCTTCTTGCAAAACCTCATAACACCCTTCATGGGTGAAGCTTTCAGATACACCCAAGCATTAACTTAAAATTCTCGATCTCTTCTTCTAACATCTGCATAGGATTTCTGACAATTCTGTGCTATTTTAAACTTCTCCTGGATTATCTTCACTTTCTCCATGGATTGATGAACTAACTCTGGCCCTATCAACTCAGCTTCACCAACCTCAAACAAGCCGATGGGAGATCTACACCTTCGCCCATAAAGAGCCTTATAAGGAGTCATCTGAAAATTGGAGTGATAGTTGTTATTGTATGCAAACTCAATAAGAGGCAAGTGGTCATCCCAATTTCCTTTGAAATCCAACACACGTGCTTTCAATATATCCTCTAAGGTATGAATAGTGTGTTCTGCTTGACCATTTGTCTAAGGATGAAAAGCAGTACTAAGGTTTACCTTCAAAGCTAAACCTTTTTGAAATGACTTCCAAAATTGAGCGGTGAATTGTGCACCCCTATCTGAAATGATGGACAACGGCACTCCATGAATTCGGATTATCTCACGGATGTATAAACTCACATAATCTTCTGCTGAATTTGTAGTTTTTACCAGTAAGAAATAGGCTGATTTATTCATTCAGTCTACAATCACCCAAATCGAATCATGATGCTTGCGAGATTGCGGCAAGCCAATAATGAAGTCCATATAAATCATCTCCCACTTCCATTTCAGAAGAGCTATGTTCTGAGCCACACCACATGGTCTTTGGTGTTCAACCTTGACTTGCTAGAAATTTGGGAACTTAGCAACAATACACCTCTCTATACTATTCCACCAATAGATCTGCCTCAAGTCACGATACATCTTTTTGGAACCCTGGTGGATCGAGTATCTGGAACTATGAGCTTCTTCCATGATCCTCTCTTGGAGCTCATCCACCTTTGGAACACACAATCTACCTTGATATCTCAACACACCATCTCTCCCTTGTTCAAAAGCTATCACTTTAAGCTTATGAACATTTGCCTTTAGTTCAAGTAATATGGGGTATTTGTCTTCCTTTTCTTTCACTTTTGACACTAATGATGATACAACACCATTCATCACAACAAAACACCTAACTGTGCCAGTGTGCGCACTTTCTTAGCTTACTCTTTTTTGTCTTCTTTGATATGAGCAATAATCCCCATGGACAACTTGCGCAATGCATTGGCAACAACATTAGCCCTACCTGGGTGATAGATGATACTCATGTCATAATCCTTGAGTAACTCTAACCACATCCTTTGTCTGAGATTAAGCTCCTTCTGAGTGAAAACATATTGGAGACTCGTGTGTTCAGTAGACACATCCACATGAAGCCATAGTGATAGTGACGTCATATCTTAAGAGCAAAAACTACTGCTGCCAACTCGAGATCATGAGTCGGGTAGTTCTTCTCGTGAATCTTAAGTTGCCTAGAGGCATAGGCTATAACTTTACCCTTCTGTATCAACATAAAACCCTCGACAAACCTTTTGTAGTAGTCAGCGAACCCCAAGAAACTCTTTATATCGATTGGAGATGTGGATCTAGGCCAATTTTGAACTGCCTCAATCTTCTGAGTGTCGACTCAAATTATTTCGCCAGACACAATGTGGCCTAAGAATGCCAGGGATTCAAGCCAGAATTCGCACTTAGAAAACTTGGCATATAACTCTCAGTCTTTGAGAGTTTTGAGGACTATTCTGAGATGACTAGCATGGTCCTTTTCATTCCTCGAATAAATCAATATGTCATCAATGAACACGACAACAAACATGTCCAAATAAGACTTAAATACTTTGTTCATAAGATCCATGAATGCTACATGAGCATTGGTCAAACTAAAGGACATAACAAGAAATTCATAATGACCGTAATGAGTCCTAAAGGCTGTCTTTGGGATGTCACTTTCTCTCACTCTCAACTGATGATAGCCAGATCTGATGTCTATCTTAGAGAAACAAGTGGCATCCTGAAGTTGGTTATAAAGGTCATCAATTCTTGGAAGGGGATAATTATTCTTTATGGTGACCTTGTTCAACTTGCGGTAATCGATACACATCCTAAGAGAACCATTTTTCTTTCTCATAAATAAGACTGGAGCACCCCAAGATAAGACTCTTGGTTGGATGAAACTCTTATCAAGATCTCTCAAATTCTCTTTTAACTCAGTTGGAGCGGAATAGAAAAGGGTTGAGTATCAGAAAGAATTATCTATCCCAAAATCTATTTCTCTATCAAGAGAGACTCCGAGAAGATTTTCTAGAAAAACCTCTGGAAACTCACTCACGACTGGGACTGACTGAAGAGGTGGTGTCTCAATACTAGAGTGATTAACTCGGACTAAGTGATAGATGCACCCCTTAGAAACTAACTTTTTGGCTTTAAGTATGAAGTAAAACTATCCTTAGGCACTACTGAACTACTCCTCCACTCTAAAACTGGCTCATTAGGAAACTGAAACTTGACTACTCGAGTTCAACAATTGACTGAGGCATAACAAGCATGAAGCCAGTCCATTCCTAGAATAACATCAATTAAGTCAGCCATGGTGTCTTTGTGATAGACAGAGATGGTACAATCATGATAGACTCTTTCTGCTAGAATAGACTCACCAAAAGGTGTGGAAACACCGAAGGACTCAAGAAGTTGTTCGGGGATAGTGCCGAACCTCATCGTTACATAAGGAGTCACAAAAGACAAACTTAAACCTGGATCAAGTAAGGCAAAAACATCAATGGAAAAGACTTTACGCATACTAGTGACAACATCTAGTGAGTTCTCCTGATCCTAGCGTCTAGCCATAACATACAGACGGTTTCTACCTCCACCTGTTCCTGAAGTAGCTCCTCTGTGAGCAATCCTTTCTACTGGAGCTGCTGAAGAAGATTGGGCTCTATTGCCCCCATTACCCTGCCTGTTCTTAGGGAAATCTCTCATGAAATGACCCGTCTGACCACACTTGAAATAGCCATTGGAGCCATCATGACATTCTCCTGGGTGGTTTCTACCGCACCTAGTGGAAGAGAGGGTCTAGTTAGCCCCTTGTACGATAATTCCCTAAGCCTGAGTACCCTGAGCTCTGAAATTCTGGGAACTCTAATTGTTGCGATCATTCATGTTCCTTGGTGCAAGTGCACTAGCTGAAGATGGAGCAGGTCTAGATGACCTCTGCTGGAAAGATGACCGTTCCCATTCCAGGTCTTTTGTTGGCCAGTCTCATTACTTGTTGTCTTGGACCTCTTGCTTTGAAACTCTTCTCTATCCTTTAAGTTATCTTCCTCAACATGCTACACATGAATCATGAGCCTTGCTATGTCCATGTTCCCTATCAACATAGTCTTACCTTCCTTACTCGATAAGCAAGATAGCCCAGACATGAACAAACTCATCATGCTCCTCATATCTACCACCATCTCCGGAGCATAACGGGATAGCTGAGTAAACTTAAGGCTATCTCCTACACACTCATAACTTCCTGTTTCAGATTCAGGAATTCTCTCACCTTAGCTTTCCTTAGCTCTCGGGGAAAGAAGAGCCCCAAGAAAGCATTATCAAACACAACCCAGCTCAAAAGTTGTGCCCTCTTTGCCCTGTTCTTCTTCCATTGATCATACTATATCCTAGAAACACCTTCGAGCTGATAGGAGGCTAACTCCACACGCTCTGCATTAGCAACACGCATGACCTCAAACACTTTCTGAAGTTCTTCCACAAAGTTCTCCAAATCCTAAGTGATCTTCGACCCTGTGAACTCTGGGGATTCATCCTCAAAAACTCATACATTTTGCATGTATCAGTCACATCTTGATGACCCACTTCTCGTTGATTAGCCTAATTTGCCATAACCTGAGTCACCATCTAAATAGCATTCCTAAGCTCATCATTGGTGACATCTGCCTTAGGGGGTTGCACTTCTGGTGCATTGGGAGCTTCTTGACCTTGAGGATTAGCATTCCTCCTAACAGGACGTCCTCGAAAAGCTCTTCGTGGAGGCATGATCTGAAAAGACACGCGTAAGCACGAGTTAGAAGTAACTTTTGTAGAGTTGAACTCTATCACACGAACAGGAGTAAGAAGAAAGAGAAAAGTTCCTAAATGTCGTAACTTCCTCGTTATAAATGTGGCGTTCTTCACACCAATAAGGACTCTACTAGACATGGCTTCATAGACACCCTAGGACTCTTGAACTCTGTGCTCTGATACCAAGTTTGTCATGCCCCGAGTATACACCCTGGACGTGGCAACACTCGAGAACCATTGCTGGTCCCCAAGCTGTCACGATCTAAAGTACCCCCTAGAAGTGACGTGGCGTATAAAACCCCGAAAGGCCCCATACAAGCCACTTAGCATACATTATACAAGATAATAGTAGTTAAGAGTTCAAAAGACAATTTATATCATCAAGAGTTGCCAAAAGTAGCGGAAGTCTAACATAGTCTCAAACCCATCTAATACATCAATAGAATGAAATTTGGAACGTAACCCATACAAGTTCAAAAGTAAAATGACATGAAACTGTAAACATGGCGTTGTCCTCGAAGTATGAAGACTCACCAAGTCTTCTTAGTCACAAGTACAATGATCTAGCCACGAATGTAGGGAGAAGAGTCGTCACGCCCTACATTAGTGAAACAATGTAGGCACGCATGCGTAAGTACATAGAATGTACCAAGTATGATTGTTATGTATAGAAGTTATAAAATCATGCTACAAAGAAGATATACATAAGAGGCAACCAAGCTAAATCTTAAAATAACTTGATAGAAAACATGAGTTAAAAACCATGATCAATGCAAGGAAATCATCTTAAAACAACACATACTTGAAATACCTTTTTGGAAGTAACCTTAGTTCATTATGTGGGAAATTAGCCTTAACCGACATAGACCATGTGAGCTATAACATGAAATTCGGTGTCTACCCCAAACCAAAGAGAGATGTCCTTACTTGCCACGGTAAATGTTTTATAGCTAAAGTTTACTAAAGAGTTTATTTAAAAGAGAGTCGCTACTTAATTTTTAAAGAAAAATCAAGAAAACTTAATTTCAAAATGGTTTAAAGCAGAAAATCAATTTGAAATAACCAAAGGGGTTCGGGAGTTCAATGTACATTTTTTAGAAGGTGTTAGGCACTCGAAATGCCTGCTAACTTGCGGTTGACTGACAATTTGAAAATATTTGATTAACTTTAAAACAGATAGCCATTCTTACAAATTTCACACTTATAAAAATTTTAGGAAAAAACATACTTTTATTTCAAATAGAACTAAGTAGGGAAAACTCATAAATATTTACAAAATAACTTGAGGATTCAAACAATTACTTCATTTATTTTAAAAATCGAGATTTATGAATAACTAATGCAAATTCGCTATCCTTTGGGAATTTTAAGTTAAGTAACCTTAAAATTGATTATCAAATTAGCAAGTAATATATAATATTAAATAAAGAAATAAAATAAAAGAAGGATTGATTTTGGGCACAAGTTTGGATCCTGTCCACCGGGCCAACACTTGGACCTAAAATCTGAATTGGGCCTTTGGCCCACTTGTACTTGCCTTAAACTACAATAAATTGTCAAAATGTGGCCTTCGACCCAATAGTTCCTGTCCTAACACTAACAATAAATACAAAAATGTGGGCCTTTGGCCCAAATAACTGAAAGAAGGGGAATATTATGATATTGGGGCCCATTTTTGCCATCATATACAGTGTATACAGATTATGTATACCACTGTATATTTCTTGTATCCTGCTGTATTCTCCTGTATACTGATGTGTATCAGCTACATATATAGTCCACATTTGGACTCTTGAATTCACGAAAATCGATTTCAAGCCCTGCGCGTCTGAGTATGACATGTATATCATTTTTTGTTTCACCCTATCGAGGATGAGGTTGACTCGAAGGAGGAGAAAATATTGGGTTTGACCCCAACTTGAAAGTGCGAGAGATGAAATAGAGTCCAGGGGACTCAACATTGAAGTCCATGCGAAAAAAAGAAGAAAAGGATTAGCTCGATGCATATCAAGCTTAAATAATTTAGACAAACTAACACTCAAATATATAATGTCACTAAAAATCACAACTAAGGCAAAAATTTGGGATTTAAGCTAAATCAGTAACCAATCCAATGTTAAATATCTTTGATTGCAGATGTAGGCAAATGTTTGCTATTAAAATATAATACCATGCAGATGAACTAACAGAACTTACATGGAGAGACACTTCTTATAATGAGACAAAAAACTAAACTAAAACCTGGCAGTGAAGCAACTTTATCATCTCATACATTATCCAAATAACAAAAAACCAACAGAAGATATCCTAAAGAAGAGATCAATTGCAACTGAGTAGAATTAAAACAAGCTTATCGCCCCCAAATCCATGTTTTAGATAAATGGCGCAATAACAACACTGATACTTTAAATCCAACAATCAAGCACATAAATTAAGGATAGACTTAACATATATTTAAATAAATCTTGAGTTACACCCAAAGATCTAAATTAAACTAAGTGTTGGATATTCAGTTTAAAGGTTCACAGATAGGCAGCCAGTTAAAGGAGAACGAGGGCTGGGACAAACCAAGACTTGAAAGGCAACACAATCTCATCATGATAACCTTAAGTTAACTACGAGCAACAAATAATTTCTGACTAGAATCCAAACAAAAAACAGAGACATGAACTTGACCAAAACCCGACAAGCTAGGCAGTGAGATGACAAATAGCATTCAAATAACGAAGATCATACATACTATGACACCCAACACATTAAGGAGTCGACTTAGACAGCCACTGCCTTAGCCTCTTTTGAAGGATGAAATAGGGTATTCCATAAAGCTATTTTAGAGACTCAAGAATGATTATCTCCTGGTAACTAAGAAAGAAATCAGAGAACAAAGAATTTCAAAAGAAATAGATGAAGTAGTAATTTTAAGACTCAACAAAACAGTGGGATGAAATCCAAGAACAGAGAAGTCGAGAAGATGTCAAAATTTAACAAAGCAACATACGAAATTGAGAATCGAAATAAACCAAGAGATTAGAGATGATACTGAGATATTCAAAGCACTCAAATAACAGGCAGACCTGTCTAAGAGAAAGTTTGCGACTAAAAAAAAAGTAAAACAATCCATTGTAAGTACTTGTCTAGAACAGAAACTAGTGGTGCCAAATAGAAACTAACAGAGAGTAATGGAAAGCATTTGAATAGACCAACATGCTGAGCATCACTGCAGGTAAAGAGGCTAACAAATAATTGAATTTCATACCAAACCATACATCATTATCAAGTGAGAATGAAAACTGCATTGAGGTAATCTTAAACACATATTACTACATGATTCATTAACGCAAAAGGCTACATCATATCAACAAACCAGAGTAAATCAAAATGACAACCAACAGTTAACTTACAAAACAAATGAACTACGACAATTATATACTTAATGAGACCTCACAACATCCATATTCAAGGCAAACAAAACCTCAATAATAGACCATACTGCTCAAAATGCCAACCTCATCGAGACTCTATAACAAGTTGAAACGAAATAAAAGACAACCAAGATAAGTAATGAGCAGTAAAGAAAAACAGAATCATGCAGCTAGTGTATTCACAATGGAAACTGAATAAACATCAAACCATTTCAAACAAGCGAGATAGAGATTCAACCAACTTTAGAATTTAAATCGAGTGAATGATTCCAACCACCAACATGTTACATCAAAAGAACTTCATAGATGCTTGACTCATGTATACAACCCAAAAGTTCATAAGAAAAGCAAAACTAAAGCAAGAAAATTAGAACAGGAAACCAAATGCTATCAACAACAGAACTTGTATCAAGTTCGAGCAAACAACAGACCAAATTGGAAACGAAATATGAAAGGAAGATGAAATTACCTTTCTTGAGGCAGCAAACTGAGAACCAAACGAGCAGGCACGAGCCACACCACCACAATGAGAGTCCAACCGTCATCAATGAGCACAAAATGAACAAGAAAACCCAAAAATTCAGACTCTGGATCCTCACAGTATGCCTTTAGCCTACTGGTAGGTGTTTCCTATATATGTATACATTTGCTTCGTGTTAATTTCTCAATGTTTCCGACCTTTATATATTTTCCTCTCTATACTAGTCCAAAAAGCCAACCAAATCTTTCCAACCCCCAAGAAAGAGGAGAAGAGGGCTTTATATAGGCAAAATTAGGGTTCAACTTGAGGGGGAAAACGGGTAGGAAAAGATTAGGATTAGGGGGATTTTTGAATTTGAATTCCAAATCCTATCCAAAATAAAGGAATATACCAATCGATTCCTCCAATTCGAACGGCCTGAAGATGAGGTGGATGGTCCTGATAGATTCAAAGTATCCTTGAGCCCAACATGTTGCAATCTTGAGCAGCCAAGGATGAGTCACAACTGGAATTGTACAAATTGCAGATGAGCGTCGAGGAAGAAGACAAGGAGAGAGCTGTACGTGTCTCACACCGTGAGCTGATTCCGTGTTCACGCCGTGTATCGATGAACATTGCTTGAGACGTCGTGATTGACGCTGTTTGGAGATGAACGTTGCTAGTGAACGTTGATGTTGTCGTTTATCGAAAGCTCTGTGAATGAATCGATTGTTGATGAGACGCCGTGATTGACGTCGTGCTGTTGATGCTGTTAACGTTTGGAAACGTCTGGAATCGATGTTGAGTATATGCCTCTAAAAGACGTTGTTGGAAGCTGTTGTTGATGTCGCTGTTATCGTTGGAATTGGAGTTAAGGAGATAGTGGGCTGGGTCAGGTCGGTTGAGTTGGAAATAAGAGTGGGTCGATTTTGGGTGATGGAATGGCCCAAAATTGGTTTGAAAATTAAGGGAATATTGAACTGGGCCGCTGGAGCAGCTGAAGTTGGAATGGAATAGAAAGGATTTGGCCCAAAAAGTGATCTGAAGATTGATTAGAAGGCATGGTGGGAAAAGGGCTAGAATTGAAATTAGGGATGGCTAATGACTTGCAATTTTAGCCTCTTAAAGTTAAAAAATTAACCAAAATTGAATTAGTTAGCAAATTTGGTTAAAATTAAAATAAGGTGAATTAATATTAACTAATTAACAAGCTTCTCAATTTAACGAAGTACAATAATTAACTTAATTATAAACTAATTAATTCAAAATTATAACTATAATTTAAACTTAAACTAAATTAATAATAAAATATTTAATTAAAAATGTAAAATCTTTTGAGATGATTTGTTTGAAAATTTATAAAATGTACTAGTTATGTATAAAATTATATAAAACATATTTATTATTATAAAATTGACAAAATTAAATTAAAATAACTTGAAAATATTTTGAATTTCATAAAAATAATTATTTTAAATCGTTTGAAAAATTAAAGAAGCTCGAAAACTAATCCATATCGTGGAGGGTCAAAATAGGGTGTCAACAGTAAGAACCATAACTTCTAGCTTAAGTGGATCCACTAGCTTTAATTTCACATCCGACACAAGGATGATTCTGAACCATTATGAACAACAACGCCACCATCATTAGAATCAATCAACCGAACACCCAATCGGGCCAATCTATGAACATCTCAAACCAATTCCTTCTTATTATCCTCAACATGAGCAACACTGCCCATGGATAACCGACTAAGGCATCCGCCACCACATTTGTCTTGCCGGGGCGATAGAGGACACTCATATCATAGTCCTTTAGCAACTCAAGCCACCTCCTCTGGTGAAGATTCAGATCCTTTTGCTTGAACACATATTGCAAGCTCTTGTGGTCGGTGAAGACATCAACATGAACACCATACAAGTAATGCCTCCAAATCTTTAGAGCAAACACAACCGCCGCTAGTTCTAAGTCATGGGTAGGATAGTTCCTTTCATGAATCTTGAGTTGCCTCGAATCATAAGCAATCACTTTCCAACTTTGCATAAAAACACATCCTAGTCCAACCCTTAAAGCATTACAATAAACCACAAACCCATCTGACCCTTCCGGTAAAGTCAATATCGGAGCAGACGTAAGTCTATCTTTCAATTCTTGGGAACTCTTCTCACATGCTTCAGACCATACAAACTTAACTTTTTTTGGGGTCAATGCCGTCAATGGAGAGGCAATCGAAGAGAACCCCTCAACAAACCTTCTGTAGCAACCAGCCAAAACCAAGAAACTCCAAATATCTGAAGGGGATAGAGGTCTAGGCCAACTTTTAACCACATCCGTCTTCTTAGGATCTATCTCAATACCCTTACCGAAAACAATTTGACCAAGAAAAGCCACGGACCTCAACCAAAACTTGCATTTACTAAACTTTGCAAAGAGTTGTTGATCCTTGAGAACTTGCAACACAATCCTCAAATGAGTGGTATGTTCCTCCTCACTCCTTGAGTAAATCAAAATATTGTTGATGAACGCAATCACAAACATATCTATGTATTGTCTGAACACCCTATTCATCAAATCCATAAATGCAGCCGGAGCATTTGTCAAACCAAACGACATTACTAAGAATTCATAATAACCATATCTAGTCCGAAAAGGCGTCTTCAGAATGTCATCATCCTTCACCCTCAATTGGTGATAGCGCGATCGAAGGTCAATCTTAGAGAAGTAGCTTGCTCCTTGAAGTTGATCAAACAAATCATCTATCCTTGGGAGAGGATATTTATTCTTAATAGTAACCTTATTCAATTGACGGTATTCAATACACATACGAAGTGAACAATCTTTCTTTCGAATAAACAAAATTGGAGCACCCCATGGAGAGATACTCTGTCGGATGAAGCCTTATCAAATAAATCTTTCAATTGTTCCTTCAATTCCTTAAGGTTTGCCGGAGCCATTCGGTAAGGAGGATTAGAAATAGGTTGTGTGTCTAGGAGAAGGTCAATATCGAAATCTATTTCCCTTTCGGGAGGAACACCGATTAAATCATTAGTAAATACTTCCGTAAACTCATTTACAACGGGGACCGACTCAAAGGTAGGGGTTTCGAAATCCATATCTTTAACCCGAACAAGATGGTATATGCAACCCTTAAAAATCATTTTTCTAACCTTAAGACAAGAAACAAACCGACTCTTAAGCATATAATTTCTCCCTTTCCACTCTAGAACAGGTTCGTTTGGAAATTGGAACTTGACCACTCGGGTTCTACAATCAATAGAAGCATAACATGAATGTAGCCAATCCACCCTAAGAATAACATTAAAATCTAACATATCAAGCTCTAAAAGATCAACATGAGTGACTCTATGAGATAAGGAGACGAGACAATTTCTATAGACTCTCTTAGCCACAATAGAATCACCAATATGAGTAGAGATGGAAAAAGGATCTAACATAACACATCTGGAAGAACATCAAACCTCATAGCCACATATGGTGTAACAAAAGACAAGTTAGCAGTGGGATCAAGCAAAGTATAAACATCAAGTTGAAAGATTTTCAACATACCAGTAACAACGTCGGGCGAACCCTCACGATCATGTCGAGTTTAGAGTGCATAGAACCGATTTTGCTTGGGAGCATTTGAACCCGAACCACTAGGCGGAGCTTGTCTACCTTTTCCTCCCTAAGTCATAAGTGATGGAAAATCCCTTATCTTATGGCCACTTTTACCACAACCAAAGCAACTATTCGTATCGGCTAAGCATTTGCCCTCATGTTTCTTTCCACATTTAACATAAGTAGTCGATGAAAATCCACCACCGTTCCCTCCTTGATTCTTAGGGTTAGACACCCTATCTTTGTTGAATTTAGGAGGAGCATTGGAGGAACCTTGACTGGGAAACCTTTGTCAAAATTTAGAACGACCATGTCCATCAGACCTCGAGCATGAAAAGCCACCATCACCGGTCTTAGCCCTCTTTGCCTCCCTAGACTTTTCCTTAAGTTTCTCCTCTTCTATTTGTTGAGCATGTACCATTACACGATAAATGTCCATATCATTGATGAGTATAGCGGTACGACATTCTTTGACCACCATTTCGGACACTCCCGACACAAACTTACTCATTTTTGCCCTAGGATCGGCAACCATAGTAGGAGCATACCTAGACAATTGTATGAATTTCAAGGCATACTCCTTCACACTCATGTTTCTCTAACAAAGGTTGATGAACTGAAGTACCTTTTCCTCCCTCATCTCAAGGGGAAAGAACCTATCTAGGAAAGCAACATTAAACTTCTCACAATCAAGAGAACCCACATCAACCGCCCTCTCACTCTTCCATTGTTCAAACCACACTTGAGAACCACCCTTAAGTTGATAAGCGGCTAATTCTGCCTTTTCCACCGGGGTTACACCCATGATCATTAGCACCTTGTATACCTCATCAATAAAATCTTGAGGATCTTCCTTAACCTTCGAACCATGAAACTCCGGAGAGTTCATCCTAGTGAAGTCCCTCACTCTAGATGCCGCTGTACCCATATTTGGGTTCACGAGGACCACAGCCTCCCTATTGGCTTGAGCCCTAAACTCGGCATTAGTCACTTGCTCGGCCAAAGGGTCAATTGGAACTTGAGTAGCTTCTTGTTCCACATTCTCTCTCGCATTTCTCCTAGCATATGCCCTTCGAGTGGCCATATCCTGAAAAGCATCGAATAGATTTTAGGAGAGAGAGACATATAGAGTTAAACTCTATCGCATGACTTTAGAGGGATGAAAGAAGTGAAGTTTTCCTAAACATCTTATAGCCTCTCATTCATAAGTGTGGCAAGCTTCACACCCATGAACAAGGCTCTACTCGACATGGCTTATGTGACATCCTAGGATGTTTCTAAAACCTGGCTCTGATACCAAGTTTGTCACGACCTAAAGTACCCCCTAGATGTGACATGGCGTATAAAACCCTGAAAGGCTCCATACAAGCCACTTAGCATACATCATACAATATTATAGTAGTTAAGAGTTCAAAAGACAATTTATATCATCAAGAGTTGCCAAAATTAACGGAAGTCTAACATAGTCTCAAAGCCATCTAATACATCAAGAGATTGAAATTTGGGACGTAACCCATACAAGTTCAAAAGTAAAGTCACATAAAACATTAAAGGTGTCATTGCCCGCGAAGTGTGAGGACTCACCAACTCTTCTTAGTCACAAGTACAATGAATCTAGCAGCAAATGGAGTGAGAAGAGTTGTCACGCACTACATTAGTGAAACAATGTAGGCAAGGGTATGCGTTAGTACATAGAATGTACCAAGCATGATAGTTATGCATAGAAGTTATAAAATCATGCTAAAAAGGAGATATACATAAGAGGCAATGACCAAGTTAAATCGTAAAATAACATGATAGATAACATGAGTTAAAAACCATGGTCAATGCAAGGAAATTATCTTTAAACAACACATACTTGAAATACCATTTTGGAAGTAACCTTAGTTCATTATGTGGGAAATTAGCCTTAACCGACATAGACCATGTGAGCTATAACGTGTAATACGGTGTCTACCCCATACCGAAAAGAGTTGTCCTTACTTGCCATGGTACAAATCATAACTTCTAGCTTAAGTGAATCCACTAGCTAATGTCTATCTAAGACAATCATTCTATGGTGGCACATAATTTGTGGGATAAGGAGATTTCTACTAGAAACCCGACCTCTACTATGGGAGAGCTTCCATCTCGATATCCTCTTGGTGCTAAGCATAAATCCCACAGAATAGTTATTAATTCTTAACTTGTCTTATCATCCATGGAAGGCACATCAAGTAGCCAATCCAAGCTAAAGTTCATTAGAATAACTCCTTAATCTTGATTCAAAGTTTAGTTGAGAAAATATTTCAACCCTTATGAATCCTTTATGTGAGAAAACCCTTTCACAACAACAACAACAACAACAACAACAACATTGATTCTTCACTCTCAAAGCAACCTTAAATCATTTATCTCAATTTCGTAAAGAACATGCGATTTTCATAATTTCATCCTTCATAGTTCAAAACCTCATCATAAGATCAAAGTATAGAAATCATGGATTTCACATGGGTACGTGAGGATTCAACTTAGAAACATGCAATTAACTCAATTCATGCTTTAAAAGACATAATTCAATCAATTTGATCATAACTTGAAAGAACCCGTAAGGTAGAAGAAAATCCTAACTTCAATTGGAGAATTCTAACTTGTAAAATTGTAGAATTTATGAACCGTATGGAGGAAATGACTTCATAGGTGAAAGCCATCATACCTTGGAGTTCAAAGACCTCAATCAATGGTGAATTAGGAGACTTGAATGGAAACCCTAAATCTTCTTCTTCTTCTTCTTCTTTAGAGAGAGAAATATTTTGGAAACCTTTGGAGGGATTTGAGGGAATTTGATGAGTGATTAGAATGGGTAGAATTTAGGCTTAGAAGACTTATATAGGGTCTAGGATTAGGACTGAACCAACTTAGATTAGGTATAAGTAAATTAGGGAAAAGATCAAAAAGCCCTTAAAAATAACTGCCGGATCCCATCTACGGTTCAGACCTATGGTCCGTAGAATGATTCAGAAACCTAAATTTTGGACCTTTAAACGATGGGACCTATGTACGATTTGTAGGTCCATTGAAGGACC
Organism: Solanum appendiculatum; assembly: GCA_018342035.1. Classification (NCBI taxonomy): domain Eukaryota; kingdom Viridiplantae; phylum Streptophyta; class Magnoliopsida; order Solanales; family Solanaceae; genus Solanum; species Solanum appendiculatum. Next base: position 26,179 of record JAGDQO010003010.1, read on the forward strand.
GTACATGGAAATCATTGATCCCAACTTAAGGCTTTAAAATTTAAGTAAGTCTAGGAGAGACTTATGAGACCCATCTACGACTCGTACATGGAATGACGGGCCACCCTAGTGAACCATCAAAGAGGTTCTAAAACTTGATTTCTGAAATTATTTTCCCCACTACCAACGGGTGCCATCTACGGCCCGTAGGAGCTTCTACGGTCCTAGGTGGGATCCTTAGAGACAGACACCAGTTTAGAAAATCTAAAATTTTCCTTTTTTTCAATTTCGATGTGTTACACAAGCGAACACTTGGCCTAGCTGACTAGTTAGCAGAAGACTGAATCAAGAATTTGAAGGCTTTAAACAAAAGTAAATCATTAAAATTGTAAAATGCTCATCTCATACTGTATGACAAATACTCAATGCAATAATAATAGTTTGCAAAACATCTCACAAGAAAAGAAAATACTGAGAGACTCCTCAACTCTATCTATCTATGAAGCCTCTATAGTTCAACATGGATGTAGGGACAAGAACCACAACACCCTAAAATGACTAAACTGAAAAGAAAAGTGGAGTCCTCTGGAATGCAAGGAGGATCACCAAAAGCTAACTGGAATGCAAAATGATATCAATGAAGGCTTGTTTATGATCCTGAACACCTGTATTTGCATCATAGAAAGATGCAGGTCGAATGACACCAGTACATTGAATGTACGAGTATATAATATAGCCGAATCGAAAAAACTGAATGAAAGGACTGTAATAGATAAAGATATACTCAAGCAAAATGTAAAGGAATAAAGTAACGAAATCATTTAAAACTTTACAAGTACTTACTCATCCTCTGAAACTCAACATAATAAGTGATATAGTAAAAATGCACTTTAACTCTATTTGAGAGATTCTCTAACCGAAAACCATCACTATGAGCTACGTGATGATACAGAGTCTCGCCCACGCTTCCAGAACTGTCTTATACCATACCGGGGTATAGAACCTCTCTACTAAGTGGATCCACTAAGCAATAAAGATTCATCTAAAAAGTATGATCCTTTACCCATGTTGGAAAACATGGTTTATGAAGATTTTGAGTTATCTGAATTTATCCCCATATCGGTGCTCAATACTACTCCCAATAATATGCTCATGCTCAAATTTATAAAACATACTTTCTCTATTTTGAAGTAATTACTCAAAATAACCTCTTAAAAGAGGTAACTGTTCTGAAATATCTAAAAACTCATAAAATCTTTTTAGAAATTAAAGTTTCTTTTTTTCAATGTAATAATGATACATTTGGGAATACTTAGTTCCCTTATATTCTTTCTCAATCCTGTATAAAATTCTTCAAAAAACTCATCTTTGCTTTCTCAGAAAATTAGTTTAAGGCTAGTTAAACAGGTTTCTCAATAATAACTCAATAAATGCTGAATTATAACCCAAGAATAGGGTTCATGCTGAAAATAGACATGAACAATCAACTCAAGAATCTTAATGCAAGATATAGCAACTCAATAATTAGGAAATAGAATTCAGACCTCGTCAATGAAACTCATCTAAAAAATTATCAAAACTTAGGATGTAACCCTAGATTATTCTTAACTGATAGAAAGTAGATATAGGACATGAGGACGAACTCAGTCCATCACTATGATAGCCTTACATACCTGGGAAGAACAAAGTTCTTCATGAAATCGACTAAATTCAAAGAATGTTAGAAAACTTTAGCTTTTCTCCTCTTTGAATCATTGCACTAAGTCTTTGAAGTGTTAAAGAATGTTTTAAAACCATTTAGACCCTTAATTAGATGAAAAAGGGTCGTGGTTTAGGTTTAGAAAGGGTGGAAAAAGACTAAACTACCCTTTTTAAAACTGATTAAAAACCTTCTACGGGTCTATCTACGGTTCACGATTTGTTCTACAGATTGTATATCGCATCCATGGAATTTATATTGGATTTTAAGCCTCAAAATTTCATTCTACGGGTCAAATCTACGACCTGTAGAAGTTTCTACGGACCGTAAATCCAATCCGTAGATTTGATACTAAATTTAAGGCTCAAAAGTCCATTTATGGGTCCAATCTACGGCCCGTAGAATGAATCCGTAGGAAAGAGACCCTAAAAATTGAGTCTCTGAACTTTTTGTATGACTTGACAGTACGGGTTGTAGTTCAATCTACGGCCCGTAGATTAGATCCGTAGTTCACAGAGACTCAGAAAACTCTGATATGGTAGTCTTTGGTAAAATGCCCATAACTTTTTACGTCGAACTCAAAATGAGGCAAACGTGGTGGCGTTGGAAAGGAGACTCAAAGACTTTCAATTTGGTAGGTCATGGGCCACCTAATTCATTATGTGCTGGGATATATAATCATTTGAAGGCGACCCAAGTAGAATCTTATGTGAAAACTTAATCGGTAATGAAGCTTTCAACTCAACTTTGGGCTAGGGGGTTTGTGTGACCTCGAGTCATATCCAAATCCTTTCCAACACTAAATAATTGACCTTTTCATATATGAACAATTTAAGAATCACCCGATATGATTTTACATGCAAATAAAGAATGGTTCGGGCCTTAGCTTAGAATTTTTTGGGGTGTTACATATGTATTTTTATACATATTTTTGTTGCTTCAATTCATACTGACCAGAATATCTATTATACATTATGAGATTGATTTTATTTTTGGAAGTGCAATTTATAATTGTCAGCGTGAGTAAACATGTTAATTCTTAAGATTATGATTGTTTTGGATACATAAATTAGAAATTGAAAAGTAAAAAGATTTTTTAATTACTATAGCATAATTGTTTTTCTCTCAAATTTTCTTCTTTCAATCAAAGTATTTATGTGTGAATAAAGTGCCTACAATGACTTGGACTTATTTACTTATGAGGAAATTTTGTAAATATTAATATTTTGAGCCCTAGCTATCAACATCACGACCTAAAAATGGGGTTTGGAGCTCGTCTTGTACCACAAAGACAAGTTAGCCTAACACCCAAAACATATCGATAAATGACGAAATAAAACAAGAATAAAAGTCTAACACCATAATATAATGTGAAAATCATAATCAACTTAAACAAATCCCCAAAATTTGGTTGTCACATGTACAACACGATAATGTATTACAATATCAATGAAGGAAATACAATTCTCAATGTCATTTTTTCTAGAATAGAACAAGTCCACATAAAGGAGTAAGATATTCCACTTAGAAACAAACAACTAACTCTCAACTCTCGACAATAACCCTCAGACGAAGAAGGGGAGGATACTCACGAAGATTCGAGCTAGTAACCTACACAAGTGTAGAAGGAAGTAGTGAGTACCAAACAACACGGTACTAAGAAAGAAAACCACAAAACACAAACTAAAGCAATATAGAATACCGGTACTCCAAACACTCAAACTGAACCTCCAAAACTATAGTATCACTCCAACCTAGCAGCTTATAATTAATACAACATATAGCATGAATATCAACCCTTCAATGCATACAAGTCATCAACGCAAAGTTCATAAAGCTTCAAGCATAATTTCCAACACAAACAATAAAGAGGTTCATGATAATAATGATGTGCAATGCCATGAGATGAAATGTATAATATAGTGATGCATGTCTATCCTACGAAAAACATCTACGGAATATTAGGCTAGAACTCATGGGGGACTCACAAGGTCCATGTATCCTCCGAAATCATTTCCCTTCAGCATATCTCACTCGCCGGAACCATATCCCTTCGGTATCATCGTAACTAGTTCCCTTTGACATCATCATCATAGTATATCTCATCACAGTGTTTTGGAACCAATGTAAATAGTTATTCTCACACTAATATTGAGGATATGATGAATTACATATCAATACACGTACTTTTTCAACACAATCATGATAAAACCCCAATAATAAATCAATCAAAATATTCAAGTTATGCACAACACTTTACACACCATATCATCAAGTTTCCTTTTTATTACCCTCTTTCATAATTATAATTATCTAATGTGAATTAGTCAATTTGATATTCTGCACGACCTACTAACTTACTCTAGGTTTGCCTATGAGTGATATAAGTTCTCCAACGTGTTCTAACAAAGCAGTAAGAGCAGTAAGTAAAAGGCACACAATATTTTTACATGGAAAAAACCCTGTTCAAAAGGTGTAAAAAACTATGGCCTATTCCTTTATAGGATTTAACTCCAACTTTACTAAATCAATGAGCCTCGACAGTTTAAGATTGCAAACTCTGTAACCTAAGGAACTAACTCTAATTCCTAAACATCAAGTTATGGATTTAGATTAAAACTCTTGCAATTCGAGGAACTAACTCTGATTCCTAAATTTCAAGTTATGAATTTAGATTACAATTCTTGCAATCCTAGGAACTAACTCTAACACCTACACTTCAATAGAAACCTCCAAAGGTATATATTCCCAACTCTTCGAGTGATCCCAACCTGAAGACAACACTCTTAATTAAGTTTATACCTCACTGAACTAAGATTACATCAAGACTCAATCCCAAAGAAGAACTCCTAATGCATAAACTTTGTATTAGGACCTGGTTATTTAATGTGTTCCTTCAGCTGATGGTAGCACTTGCGAAGTCAATTTTCCAATGGCCCTTTTTGCTCTGTGAGTGCTTGTGTCTCTAGAGAATTTTCTCTTTTATTTATAGACTTGTGCTTGTAGTGTTTTACTTCAGTTGGGCTTCTTGGCTACTAGATCTTCTAGGATGAAACATTTTTTGTTTTTGTTTTTAATTCTATTTTGAGTTGGACTCCTTATTTGAGTTGGACTCCGCTTGTCTTTAGAACTCTGTCTTCAAATCAAACTCCTTGATTATATTGTGTTGTAGTTCAACTCACAACATCAATTCAACAGTACCTTGAAAGTTCTATTTCAAATAAGACTTCTTCTTCAATTCAAACTTCTTTCCTCTTTATATTCCTTCTTCAAATCAAACTCGTTGATTCTTTCTCTTCAATTCATCCTATGTAATTTCCTTGAGATATATCATGAAATTAACACTATCACAAGTGTAGAAGGAAGTAGTGAGTACCAAACAACACGGTACTCAGAAAGAAAACCACAAAACACAAAATAAAGCAATATAGAATACCGGTACTCCAAACACTCAAACTGAACCTCCAAAACTACAGTATCACTCCAACCTAGCAGCTTACAATTAATACAACATATAGCATGAATATCAACCCTTCAATGCATACAAGTCATCAACGCAAAGTTCATAAAGCTTCAAGCATAATTTCCAACACAAACAATTAAGAGGTTCATGATAATAATGATGTGCAATGCCATGAGATGAAATGTATAATATAGTGATGCATGTCTATCCTACGAAAAACATCTACTGAATATTAGGCTAGAACTCATGGGGGCTCACAAGGTCCATGTATCCTCCGAAATCATTTCCCTTCAGCATATCTCACTCGCCGGAACCATATCCCTTCGGTATCATCATAACCAGTTCCCTTTGACATCATCATCATAGTATATCTCATCACAGTGTTTTGGAACCAATGTAAATAGTTATTCTCACACTAATATTGAGGATATGATGAATTACATATCAATACACGTACTTTTTCAACACAATCATGATAAAACCCCAATAATAAATCAATCAAAATATTCAAGTTATGCACAACACTTTACACACCATATCATCAAGTTTCCTTTTTATTACCCTCTTTCATAATTATAATTATCTAATGTGAATTAGTCAATTTGATATTCTGCACGACCTACTAACTTACTCTAGGTTTGCCTATGAGTGATATAAGTTCTCCAACGTGTTCTAACAAAGCAGTAAGAGCAGTAAGTAAAAGGCACACAATATTTTTACATGGAAAAAACCCTGTTCAAAAGGTGTAAAAAACTATGGCCTATTCTTTTATAGGATTTAACTCCAACTTTACTAAATCAATGAGCCTCGACAGTTTAAGATTGCAAACTCTGTAACCTAAGGAACTAACTCTAATTCCTAAACATCAAGTTATGGATTTAGATTAAAACTCTTGCAATTCGAGGAACTAACTCTGATTCCTAAATTTCAAGTTATGAATTTAGATTAAAATTCTTGCAATCCTAGGAACTAACTCTAACACCTACACTTCAATAGAAACCTCCCAAGGTATATATTCCCAACTCTTCGAGTTATCCCATCCTGAAGACAACACTCTTAATTAAGTTTATACCTCACTGAACTAAGATTACATCAAGACTCAATCCCAAAGAAGAACTCCTAATGCATAAACTTTGTATTAGGACCTGGTTATTTAATGTGTTCCTTCAGCTGATGGTAGCACTTGTGAAGTCAAATTTCCAGTGGCCCTTTTTGCTCTGTGAGTGCTTGTGTCTCTAGAGAATTTTCTCTTTTATTTATAGACTTGTGCTTGTAGTGTTTTACTTCAGTTGGGCTTCTTGGCTACTAGATCTTCTAGGATGAAACATTTTTTGTTTTTGTTTTTAATTCTATTTTGAGTTGGACTCCTTATTTGAGTTGGACTCCGCTTGTCTTTAGAACTCCGTCTTCAAATCAAACTCCTTGATTATTTTGTGTTGTAGTTCAACTCACAACATCAATTCAACAGTAACTTGAAGAGTTCTACTTCAAATAAGACTCCTTCTTCAATTCAAACTTCTTTCCTCTTTATATTCCTTCTTCAAATCAAACTCGTTGATTCTTTCTCTTCAATTCATCCTATGTTATTTCCTTGAGATATATCACGAAATTAACACTATCACAAGTGTAGAAGGAAGTAGTGAGTACCAAACAACATGGTACTCAGAAAGAAAACCACAAAACACAAAATAAAGCAATATAGAATACCGGTATTCCAAACACTCAAACTGAACCTCAAAAACTATAGTATCACTCCAACCTAGCAGCTTACAATTAATACAACATATAGCATGGATATCAACCCTTAAATGCATACAAGTCATCAACGCAAAGTTCATAAAGCTTCAAGCATAATTTCCAACACAAACAATAAAGAGGTTCATGATAATAATGATGTGCAATGCCATGAGATGAAATGTATAATATAGTGATGCATGTCTATCCTACGAAAAACATCTACGGAATATTAGGCTAGAACTCATTGGGGACTCACAAGGTCCATGTATCCTCCGAAATCATTTCCCTTCAGCATATCTCACTCGCCGGAACCATATCCCTTCGGTATCATCGTAACCATTTCCCTTGGACATCATCATCATAGTATATCTCATCACAGTGTTTTGGAACCAATGTAAATAGTTATTCTCACACTAATATTGAGGATATGATGAATTACATATCAATACACGTACTTTTTCAACACAATCATGATAAAACCCCAATAATAAATCAATCAAAATATTCAAGTTATGCACAACACTTTACACGCCATATCATCAAGTTTCCTTTTTATTACCCTCTTTCATAATTATAATTATCTAATGTGAATTAGTCAATTTGATATTCTGCACGACCTACTAACTTACTCTAGGTTTGCCTATGAGTGATATAAGTTCTCTAACGTGTTCTAACAAAGCAGTAAGAGAAGTAAGCAAAAGGCACACAATATTTTTACATGGAAAAAACCCTGTTCAAAAGGTGTAAAAAACTATGGCCTATTCCCTTATAGGATTTAACTCCAACTTTACTAAATCAATGAGCCTCGACAGTTTAAGATTGCAAACTCTGTAACCTAAGGAACTGACTCTAATTCCTAAACATCAAGTTATGGATTTAGATTAAAACTCTTGCAATTCGAGGAACTAACTCTGATTCCTAAATTTCAAGTTATGAATTTAGATTACAATTCTTGCAATCCTAGGAACTAACTCTAACACCTACACTTCAATAGAAACCTCCCAAGGTATATATTCCCAACTCTTCGAGTTATCCCAACCTGAAGACAACACTCTTAATTAAGTTTATACCTCACTGAACTAAGATTACATCAAGACTCAATCCCAAAGAAGAACTCTGAAACGACCCCAAAAATGCCCGAAAATGTGTTTAGGAAACACCTATAATTGTAATTTCCATATATCTCAAAATCCGTGCATGATTTCGGAAATTCGACTTCATATTCTTATTTGTGGGGTCAAATTGAGTGGGAAATGGGTCTAACCCGAATTTTAGAACAACCGTATCAAAATTCGAAAATCGCAAAAATTGCGATTTGGAGGGTCAACTTTAAAGGGGCATATCTCTTAGCACAAAAGGAACTGGAAGGGCTGCAACCTATCAAATTAAAGCTCTTTGAGTTAGCTTTCCAACGCACTTGGTTTCACCTTAGTCCGAGTTAGGATGAGGGAGTTATGACCATTTTCATAAAACCTGTCTGTGCAGATTTGCAATTTCCAGTGGGCAGTTTTCTTTAGGCGGGTTGGAGTCATTTTTTATAAAAAGGGGATATGTCCCATACTTAGTCATTTTCTTAACTCCAAAAACACTCTCTAGGCCCTCTCCAAAAATTCCACCAAGATCTTCAACCAAATTCAAACATCTCAAGCTCTAATTCCGGATTCAAGACTCAATCTCAAGCTTCGATTCTCCATTCCAATCTTCATCAAGGATTCTCCAAAGTTGAGGTATGTGGGTTTGATTGTGGAAACCTTCCTTTCCACAAGTCCAACCATTTATCCTCTATTTCTACTTCAAGTTTATGGGTCCTTATGATTATTTATGAACTCTTGAATTTATGCGAATTACTACTACACACCCATTATGGTCCATTTTGCATATTATCATGAAATGGAATTATTATGTGATGTTTATGGTTTACATGCTTCCATGATCAAATTATGAAGGTTGGATATATATGTATGTTGTTGGTGGGCTGATTTATATGGATTTTGGAATTGGTTGGACTTAGTATTCTTGAAATACATGATTTCATTTACATGAACAATTGCCCACCTTGTGTTTGATAAAATGCCCATTTATAGAATTCTTAGGAAAGGGAAGGTCCAAGGTACGTCCTATGAGTCGGATGGTTATGTAATTACTGAAATGATGATGAAATGGACACATGTATATGATTTTCTCTATATAAGTGTTGCGAGTCGACCAAGCCTAGTACGGGGGGTAGTAGGCCCGTATAACCGTATCGAGGGGTTGGTACCTTGGTTGCCTAGTACGGGGGGTAGTAGACCCGTATAACCGTATCGAGGGTTTGTACCTTGGTTGCCTAGTACGGGGGGTAGTAGGCCCGTATAACCATATCGAGGGGTTTGTACCTTGGTCCCTAGCTCGGGGGGGGGTAGGCCCGTGTAACCATATTGAGGGGTTTGTACCTCTTTCGCCTCTCCAAGGGGGGGGTAGGCCTTGGAAATACTATATTGATGGCACCGCCACACATGTACTACGTCCCACTTAAAATGATTTTTATGTAAGCATCATTATACTATCATTGTCATTAATATGCTATCTAGTTGGTATGATTGACGCATTTTCCTATGCATGTCCCATCTAAGTAGCATTGCATTGCATCCCATATACTTCAGTACATTCAAATGTACTTAACGCATACTCTATGCCCTTACAGATGTCACCATGTAGGGACCGGAGCACCTTGACCACCTCCTCCGCGTGGCTAGTACGATTTTTTATAGTGGTTATTGGTGAGTCCTCCATTTCGGGGACGTTGCTCATGATCTTTTGCTATGTATAAAACTTTTCCTTTCTAGTTATGTTTTGATTATGAGGGTGAGCCCGGTAGTTTGTCTTGGCCCCCGCTAAGTACTCATGTTTAGAGGTGGTGTTGGACAAGTTGTGTATTATGCTTGAGCTTGACTCATCTATGGTATTTATTATCATTTCTTTTTTTTTTTGCTCCCTTAGTCCCGAATTTCCCCTTGATTTATGCTTACGCTTATGGTCATTTA
>JAGDQO010003014.1:0-12500 GCA_018342035.1 Solanum appendiculatum
GACTATGTGGAGGAGACCGCCATCCTGGCGATCATGCAACATTCTTCAAACTTCCCTCTTGGCAAAGCTTTAGTCATCATGTCGGAACCATTATCATTGGTATGGATCTTTTCAAGTTCAAGCAATTTAGAATCCAACACACCTCGAATCCAATGATACCTCACATCAATGTGCTTAGACCAACCATGAAATGTAGAATTCTTGCCAAGATGAATAGCACTTTGATTGTCGCAATAAAGCACATACCTCTCTTGAGCATAACCAAGTTCCCCCAAAAATCTCTTCATCCAGAGCAACTCTTTGCAAGCTTCAACAGCTGCAATAAGCTCAGCCTCTGTAGTAGATAAAACAATACTTTTTTGCAATCTAGATTGCCAAGACACAGCTCCCCCTGCAAAAGTAATCAAGTAGCCAGAAGTAGACTTACGAGGATCAACTTCACCGGCCATATCTGAATCAGTGTAACCACAAAGGATAGGCTTCCCTGTCCCAAAACACAAACTCATACTAGAAGTGCCACAAAGATATCTCATAATCCACTCCACAGCATTCCAATGCTCTCTTCCTGGATTAGAAAGAAAACGGCTAACAATACCAACAGCATGAGCAATATCTGGTCTTGCACACACCATTGTGTACATCAAACTACCAATAACTAAAGCATAAGGAACTTTCTTCATATCTTCCTTCTCACCATCACTGGAAGGACAATGCTTAGTACTCAATTTGAAGTGCATAGCTAAAGGTGTACTGACAACCTTAGCTTTGTCCATGTTAAATCTACGAAGTACTTTCTGAATGTACTTCTCCTGTGACAACCACAACTTATTGGCATCTCTATCACGGACAGTCTGCATGCCAAGAATCTGCCTTGGTGGTCCTAAGTCTTTCATAGAAAAAGACTTATTCAACTCTTGCTTCAACTTCTGAATCCTGCAAGTATTATGACCAACAACAAGCATGTCATTAACATAAAGCAAAATGATAATGAAGTCATTGTCAGAGAATTTTTGCACAAAAACACAATGGTCTGAAGAAGTCTTTTTGAAGCCCTGCTGACTCATAAAAGAGCCAAACTTCCTGAACCATTGCCTATGAGCTTGTTTTAGGCCATACAAGCTCTTCTTGAATTTGCAAACATAATTCTCTTTTCCCTTGACTTCAAAGCCTTCCAGCTGCTCCATATAAATTTCTTCATCCAAGTCACCATGGAGAAAAGCAGTCTTAACATCCATTTGCTCAATCTCTAAGTCCAGACTTGCATCCAAGCCTAGAACCACACGAATAGATGACATCTTCACAACTGGAGAGAATATCTCATCAAAATCAATTCCCTTTTTTTGGCTAAAACCCTTCACAACTAATCTAGCTTTGTACCGTGGAACTGGGTTACCATCTTCATGTTTCACCCTAAAAACCCACATATTTTTCAAAGCTTTTCGATCTTTAGGTAACATAACCAAATCAAAGGTATGATTATCATGTAGAGACTTCATTTCATCCTCCATAGCATCAAACCACCTTTCTTTTTCTTCACTTTCCATGGCCTCATCAAGACTCTCGGGTTCTCCCTCGTCAGTTAAGAGTACATACTCATTGGGAGAATAACGAGAAGAAGGTATTTTCTCCCTAGTAGATCTTCTTAGAGAAATCTCTAGAGCATCAATAATAGTTGGTTCCTCACTAACCGCAACATCTTGCACTGGAGCATCAACGGCATACTGGTCATTCTGAATATGATCACCATCTTCAATATCAGCTTGACTTTGATCATTTTGAAGATTTTCATCAGGTACAATAGTCAAATGAACTGGATCAACATCAACTAGGCTCTCACTGCTCTGAGAATCAACCTTCTCAGCTTTGTCAAGATCTTCAATTGTTTGGTCTTCAAAGAACACAACATCACGGCTTCTAACAAGTTTCTTCTCAACTGGATCAAAGAAACGATAGCCAAATTCATCTTGACCATAACCAACAAAGATACGCTGCCTAGTTTTAACATCCAACTTTGACCTCTCATCTTTAGGAACATGCACAAAGGCTTTACACCCAAAAACTTTAAGACGATCATAAGAAACATTCTTACCAAATCAAACTCTGTCAGGGACATCACCATTCAAAGCAACAGTAGGAGATAAATTGATAACATATGCAGCAGTATTAAGTGCTTCTGCCAAAAAGGAATCTGGCAGCTTAGCATTTGAAATCATACATCTAACCCTCTCAACTAGAGTTCTGTTCATCCTCTCTGCTAAACCATTTAGCTGAGGAGTCTTTGGAGGAGTTTTCTGATGCAGAATACCCTGCTCTCTGCAATATCTATCAAAAGGACCAATATACTCACCACCATTATCAGAACGGGTGCATTTCAATTTCTTCCATGTCTGTCTCTCAACCAAGGCCAGAAAATTCTTGAACATATCAAGCACTTGATCCTTGGACTTCAAAGAAAATACCCAGAGTTTGCGAGAATGATCATCAATAAAAGTCATAAAGTAAAGTGCACCGCCATGAGACTTTACCTTAAAAGGACCACACAAATTAGAATGTACCAACTCCAGCAAATCAAGCTTCCTCGAAGGTGGATGACTCTGAAAAGAAACTCTTTTCTGTTTACTGGCTAAGCAATGAACACACTTGTTCAACTTTGCTTGTTTCACTCCAGAAAGCAAATTCTTCTTTGCCAAATTGTCCATCCCCTTCTCACTCATATGACTCAGTCTTCTATGCCATAACTCTGATGAAGTATCATTCTCCACCAAATTCACTGAGCCTTTACAAATGGAGCCCTGAAAAATATACAAGTTAGACAACTTGTTACCACGGGCTACAACCATCGAACCTCTAGTAAGCTTCCACTGGCCAGCACCAAGGGTATTAACATAACCCTCATCATAAAGGTATCTAACAGAAATCAAATTCAAGTGAATATCTGGAGCATGTTTGACATTATTGAGAACTAGTTTGGAACCATTGTTACTTTCCAAACAAACTGTCCCAATGCCAAGAACTGCAACCTCATGATTATTACCCATTTTCAACATCCCAAAATTACCTGGAGTATAAGAAGAAAATAATTCCTTCCTAGGAGTGACATGAGAAGTAGCACCAGAATCCACAAACCAGCTAGACTCATCACAAATAAGATTAACAGCATTTTCATCACAAGAAATAAGAAGATCATCATTAGCGACAACAACAACTCGATTTTCATTGTCGCCTTCTTTTTTTTGTTGTTTCATATCTCTCTTGTACCTGAAACAATATTTGTTGATATGTCCATTCTTGTGGCAATAGTCACATGTAACATTCTTGAATCTAGACTTTGACTTTCCTATACTTTTATCTCTGTCATTCTGACCCTTGAACTTGCTTCTCCCCCTATCTTCAGTAACCAAAACATCGGAGTGTGAAACTGAAGAAGATGAGCCTTGAGATCTTCTTCTCATCTCTTCATTCAAGACACCACTCTTAGCATATTCCATAGTTACAACACCACTGGGAGTAGAATTAGTCAAAGAAACTTGAAGAGTTTCAAAAGAGTTGGCAGAGTATTAAGAAGCCATAGTTCATGAATTTCTTCATCAAACTTTACACCCATTCCGGACAACTGGTCAAGAACACCTTGAAAATCATTAATATGATCAGAAATAGGAGTGCCCTCTTTATACCTGATATTCATCAATTGTTTCAATAGAAACAATTTATTATTGCCAGTCTTCGAAGCATATAGTGTCTCGAGCTTGTCCCACAAACTTCTAGCATGTGTCTCATTCACAATGTGATTTCTAACATTATCTTCAACCCATTGTCTAATGTAACCACAAACCTGTAGGTGCTCAAATTCCCAATCCTCATCATTCATGGATTCGGGTTTGTTAGAGGCAAACACAGGTAGATGCATTTTCTTGACAAATAGAAGATCTTTCATCTTGCCTTTCCAAGTATGATAATTACTACCATTAAAACAAATCATCTTGCTCATATTTGACTCCATCATTCAAATAGACAATCACAACAACCTAATGCTCTGATACCACTTTGTTGGGAAAGGCAAGCACAAAATAAATGTGCACGACAAGGCAATTGCAGAAGAAACTCAAGTCAAAACTTTCCCTTTCTATTTGAACCAAGAGAAGACAAAATAATGCAAAAACAAACAATTTGGGGCAGGAAGCAAATCAACCAAGCAAGAAAAATAAATCAACACGAGACACTAAGTTTAACGTGGAAAACCTCTTCAGTGTGAAGAGTAAAAACCACAAGGCCAAAGCTCCACTATAATCAACAAGAGTTACAAAAGTGTTCTCCAAAATGGCCACCAACAAAGTGCCAAACAATGAGCAACACAACTACAAGATAAGACCAAAAACTAGAGAAATAAAAAGGAGCAAAATCACCAAAATGCAGATACTGTTCACGAGCAAAAATCTAGAGCTACGGGACTCCAAATCACCCTCTCTTAGTTCTCAATCAAAGATTAAGTTGAAAGGAACAAGCTGTCCAAAAATCAGCTCAATCGGACAAGAAACGAAGCAGGAATCGCGATTTGAAATTGGTTGCTAGGGTTTGTGCGAAAATCTGCACTTTCTCTCTTTTCTCTCTATATGGCTGCTCTCAAAACTCTTATGATTCTTCAAAATAAGACCTAAAATAAAGTCTTATAAATGCACCATAATATTGGGCTTATGGGCAAAGTGGACTATTCCAATTGGACTCAAATTTATCCACAAAGGAAAGGAAGGGAGACCCAAAACTTTGGACTTTTATTTATCCACATAGGAAGGGAAAAAGGCCTAAAACCCAACAGTATCATGACAATCATGCAACTTCAATTTTTTTTTTCATAAAAGATTTGCTCCTCTTTTTTTTTTGGAGCAAATGTACTTCTAGCGGCCTTTTATTAACGAATATGTAACTTCAAATTTGTTCCAGAGTTCATATAAAATTTGTTATCTAGTCGCTCATTGATTGTTAATGCATAGGGTCCTAGTGGAGTTTTCTATTGCTCATAAAAGCAAAAGATAGCGGCGTGATTGTTTCTTCCACAAATTTAGCATGAATTTACATGTCCTCTTCCTCTAAAATAACTCTACCTCTACGTACCAAACTAATTTGTGTTTTTATAGACTTGAAAAGTTATGGCTTGATCGATATATATGATCATTCTCACTATCTTTTCCCCTCATATCATACTCTATCAATGCATTAACAAATTGAATAAAGGTTGGATATAGCTAGCGTTTTGCCCAACGCGCATAATAGTCCTCAAATTAAAGTCGTGCACGGTGCATGTATTTGTTTCCAAGATCTTGAACAAAGTTTATAACCTTGCTATCTTCGTCTAACAATTTATACATAGCAGCGAGACTATCACAAAATTCTCTTAAATTCTTATATAGTAAGTATTAACTATTACGGTAGAGATTCCTTATCTAGATTTCAATAATTATATTGAAGGCTTTAAAGTTAAATTGAGTCAAAATTTCTCATTTGTTAAATCATAAAGTTTTTCATTAATTAGTTTTGTATGGATATGTTTTGTCAATATTTAGGAATCTTTAGATCCCACATCAATTTTCATGAACCATCATTTCAATTATCTCTGTTCAATTTTCCCACTGAAAAAGAAAGGATAAGATCAAGAACCAACCAATCAACTCATCAATTTTGGATGCAATTGAAAAGTAAAATATATTCTCAAACTGATTTTTATATTATTTAAGTCATATTTCTTATTGATTTTATTTTTTTAATAATAATAATAATAAACTTTCTGAGATAATAATTATGAATTGAGTGATTATATCCGAGAAATTAACTCATAAGTTGAAGGATTTCTTTTTTAAAAAATAAATGGTCTTTCAGCCTAGTTGTCTTTCAGCTGCGCAAATACTTTAGTAACCTGTTACTGTGTATATTACTCTAATGAGTTTAACTAATATTCACCGATGGTGTAAAGAATTTTTATAATATCTTTATTTGTAATAACTTACTTATTTTTAAGATTATATATCCACTTTGATAAAAAATTATTAATGAACTCCTCTAGAAACCTTGCACAGTGAATGAGGGGCGATTTTATAGCTAAGTGAGATTTACTGAAGTGGTCGAACACGTTTATTATAATTGATGGATTGAAGGTTCGAATCACACTAGAGAATAAGCAAGATGAAGTCCACAACAACTCGATGGGCTAAAAGAGTTAGGTAATAATCGTCCATAAAAAGTGAGGCTAGCTAGTAACTTAGAAAATAAGCTAAGTTCTAGCTACAATAGGTTAAATTAATACAGGTCACAGTAGCATTTAGGATGTGGTCAAATAGTCAATGAAATAAGGGACAACCATGAGAATTGAGATTCAAATTCCAGAGGAGGAAGAAGCATTAGGTGATTCCTTGTAGTAAAATTACCCAATACACATGCATACCTAGTGAAATAATCGAGACACAAGTTGATCCATACACAATCATAAAAAATATGGATAATACAAATTTGTTTTTCCTGCACCTACAAATTTAGTAATCTTCTCTATCTATCAAACAGGAGTTCACTTTAAAATTGCTTTCCTGTCCGCCCTCAAGTATACGATTCAACAAGAATTGCTATAAGGGGAGATTAGATACCTCTAATAAAATGTTTCAAGTACATTACAAAAATCAAGAATTGACGTCTTACCCATTCAGTGACTTCGGCTTGAGATATTCCCAAATCGAGGTCCATCGGGTATATTAATTATGCTAAATGGATTGTAACAAACCCGTTTACTCATCCATTGTGCAACTCATTGTGATACATCAATACTATTGCTTACTTGTGTGTGTTAGCAAATTGGATTTACAGAGTACAATATAGTTTTCAGAGCAACTTTTTTCCTAGTTAATTTTCGAGTGATCAGGGGAATTCTGGCTAAATAATTTTTACCCGCCAAGTCATAACAGCTTGGAGTCGTCGTGTATATTCAGTGTATAATAAGTGAATATACTGTATACAAAATGATTAGTTCTGGTCTTAAAATCAATAACCTCCAACGCTCAATTACTAAATGTATCATTACAAGTTCTTTC
This sequence comes from Solanum appendiculatum, assembly GCA_018342035.1. Lineage (NCBI taxonomy): Eukaryota > Viridiplantae > Streptophyta > Magnoliopsida > Solanales > Solanaceae > Solanum > Solanum appendiculatum. The sequence continues at coordinate 7,071 of JAGDQO010003014.1, forward strand.
TATTGAAAATAGCTAGTAATACCCCTGTTTATAATAGGGCAAAACCTAATTGAAGTAATACTAGAAAATCTATTATAGAAATATATTGTAGAATGTTCAAAAAGTTACTACTAGCAAGTATATGTTTCCCCATCTGATAATTGAGTAGGTGGTTCTTCTTCCTTGTTTGTTTCAATTATATCGACTGATCTCATTGTTGACAAGAAGCTAGGTTGATTTGTTAAAGATAGAAGTTGCGCCCACATCATGTCATCAGTAATGTCAACCTTGTTTTGTTTCTCAATATTCTAATAAAGGAGGTAGCATGTGTCGTTAATAAAAAAAAAAACCAGGGGGGGGGGGGGACCCCAACGTTTCTTTTAAGGGGGGGGCCTGTGTAGCCGAGCCATTGTCATGTTACAACGTTCATTGAGCAGAAGAGTGCATATTGTCAAATGCTTACTTGCAATAAGCCGATCATGTAGTGTTGGGATCTCATATTTTAGACTTGATCATATCTTCTTTTCCTTTCGAGATAAATGCGTCCTTTATCCTTTCATTCCATAGCCAACTATCGTAGTGTCCGGCACCATTAAGCCGAAAAGGACACGCGCCGCGGACCGGCGCGCGCGTAAGAGGGGAAGATGATAAAGGACTTTGAAAAGAGAGTCAAAGAGTGCTTGAATGTCGGAGGGAGCGGATGGGGGCGGCGATGGCCCGGTCAGGATGTGAACGGTGACGAGCCGGTCGCCGATCGACTCGGGCGTGGACCACGTGGATTGGAGGGGCGGCAAAGCCCGGGCTCTCGATACGCCCGTGGAACGCCGTCTCCTCGATTGTGGCAGGCAGCGCGCGCCTCTGGCGTGCTTCGGCATCTGCGCGCTCGGACGCTGGCCTGTGGGCTCCCGACTTCAAAAAAATGTTTGAAGTACATATGGATGCTTCAAACTTCGCCATTGGGGGAGTCTCAATGCAAGATAGACACCCCATAGCGTTCGAGAGCCGTAAATTGAACAAGACCGAACGGTGGTATACTGTGCAGGAAAAGGAAATGACGGCCATAGTAAATTGCCTACGCATGTGGAGACACTACTTACTAGGCTCCAAGTTCGTGTTCAAGACAGACAATGTGGCCACTAGCTACTTCTAGTCATAAAAGAAGATCACTCCGAAGCAAGCTAGGTGGCAGGACTTTCTATCCGAGTTTGACTATATCTTGGAGTATAAGCCGAGAAAGGGCAATGTAGTGGCCGACACTCTGAGTAGGAAGGCCGGGCTTGCTTTCATCACTACAGCTCACTGTGACATCCAAGTTGCTATCAAGGATGGCATGCAACACGATCCATAGGCAAAGAAACTCATGGAACTAGCCACCCAGGGTAAGACAAGGCGCTTCTGGGTTGAAGACGCTCTTTTGCTCACCGTCGATCGTAGGGTCTTTGTGCCCAAGTTTGGGTCTATCAGACAACAAATCATTAAGGAGATCCATGACACGCCGTGGGCTGGGCATTCAGGCAACGACGTACGAGGGCATTGATCAAGGCAATTTAATATTGGCCACGCATGCGGGACGACATCGAGTGCTATGTACAGACATGTCTTGTGTGCCAATAAGACAAAGTGGAGCAACGGCAACCCGAAGGGTTATTGGAGCCGCTACCCGTAGCGGAACGCCCATGGGAAGGTGTGACCATGGACTTCATCACTTCCTTATCGAAATCCGATGAGTATGGAACGATAATGGTCGTGGTGGACAAGTTTTAAAAGTATGCTACCTTCATGCCCGCCACGAAGTTATTTTTCAAGAACATGGTGAAGTGTTAGGGTTTGCCAAAGCATATCATCAATGATCGAGACCCCTGCTTCACTGGAAAATTCTAGAGAGAGTTATTTGACATAGTGGGTATGGAGTTGCACTTCTCCACAAGTTTCCACCCGCGGATGGATGGCCAAACAGAATGTGTCAATGCCCTACTCGAGTGCTATTTGAGGCACTACGTGAGTGTGCATCAAAAGGATTGGGCGAAGCTTCTAGATATGGCGCAATTCTCTTATAACTTGCAATGGAGCGAGTCCACTGGACGCACACCTTTTGAATTGGCGACTGGCCAACAACCCCAAACTCTGCATTCGCTATCGACCGCTTTTCAAGGGAAGAGTTTGGGAGCTTACCATCTTGCCAAGGGATGGGAAGAGTAGCTTGATACTACCAAGTCTTACTTGGACAAAGCACACAAGAAGATGAAGAAGTTCGCCGATCGCAAGCATCGTCCCATAAACTATAAAGTTAGAGACATGGTCTTGGTAAAGTTCAATTCAAGATAGATGTAGGCACTAAGGGGTGTACATCAAAACTTAGTATGCAAGTACGAAGGTCCGTTTAGGATCGTTGCCAAGGTGGGCAAGATCTCTTACAAGGTGGAATTTCCTCCACACTTCAAGATTCATCCGGTCTTCCATGATAGCATGCTTAAAACATACCATGAAGACAAGGATGATCCGAGCCGAAACCTATCAAAACAGGCACCGATCGCTGTCACTGCATCGTATGATAGAGAAATTGAATCCATCATTGACTATCAAGCCAAGCGAAAGCAAGGTCAACAAGCCAGTGCCATGTTTCTCATCCACTGGAAGGAAAAAGTTTCGGAGGGGGCCACATGGGAATGCTATGAAGACTTGTAGAAATTCAAGGACCAAATCTGAAAGTTCATGCAACGGCAATGCACTGCGGTCATCACATCATCAGGTAAGGGAGAGTGTCATGACCCACCACTTTGACATCTCACTTAGGCAGAAAATTGAAGTATAAGTGAGCTTGTCTAAGGGAGAAGGAGCTAAAGTCTTCAAATGGTTTATGGAAGACTCTAGAACATCCTAGATATTTTCTTATAAGGCTTTGGAATTCTATAGACTTGTAGAGAATTCTAGAATAGGGACTAAATTGTAAATATGTAGGGACTTGTGGAGTAATTTTTATTTACACTTTGACCACTAGGAAGTAGTATAAATAGAGGGCCTCTCATTTGCAAAGACATCAACCAAGTTGTAAGCAATCTTCCACAAAGCAATATAAAGCTTTCTTTAAAAAGCTCTCTTAAGTAGTCTTTCTTTTCATTCTCTTAGCGATCTAAGTCTTAAAGGGCTTGCTTGAGCTTACAAGATCGTGAAAGATTCGTGAGTAAGTTTTCAAGTGCCGCACGGAGCATTAGTAGAACTCTAAGTCCATGACACATATCAGTAAAATATTCATGGGCTAACACACATGAAAATTGAGAAAATCCCATAATTCCTATAAATTGGTCCCTAAATACCCAAAAATGCTTCTTGACACTGTATCTCTCCAAAAATGCATTGCTGAATCCTATTGGGAAGGTGCTATATCTTGACACTGCATCCCTCCAAAAAACTAGGGGTAGTGTGGCAAAGGTTAAAGTCAAAATCGATCTTACCAAAGAAAGACCACCTTATGTTTGGATGGGATTTGATGGAGAAGATCTCAATGTGGGGAGATGGCAAGCTATACAATACGAAGGTGTACCAGATTATTGCATGTATTGTAAACACCAAGGTCACTTGTTACATGTATGTACAAACAAGAAAAGAGACGATGATTACAAAAAAAGAAAAGAACAGGAAACTGAAAAAAGGAACAAAAATAGAGGGGAACAGGAGCAAACTGAACAAAAAGTAGAACAAGGACAAGACAACAATAAGGATGTTGGCAACACTGGCCCAGTATCTCAGCAATTTATGACCCAGAAAACTACACAAAGGGCTGCTGAAGATCAATGGCAGGTGCAAAGGAGAAAGTAGAAAAATATAGGGAACAACCAGGGAAGACCTACATCACCTCAAGAACAAATGGAGAAGGACAAACAGCTTCAATCATTGCCACAATCAGGTATAATTCCTATTTCTACTCATAATAACTATATTGATCTAGAAGTGCAGGATCAATCCAACAATTATCAGGAGCAAGTTAGTCAACAACCAAAAAAGAATCCTAGTGTGGAGAACCAAGCTGCTCATGAGTCAAATGCTGACTTAAACATCACAAAAACTCAAGGACCCCATAACAGGAATAAAAACACAGGCAAAGACAAGGAGCAGACCAACAATTCTACAAAGATCATATGTATCGACTCAATGCTCCCCATAACCCAAAACCCCTTTGTAAATTCTGTTTATGTTGCTGTTGAAGCTGAAGGAGGGTTGGATGGAAAGATTCAGGAAAAACCCACTAACATGAAAGAAGGGGCTACCAAAAGGGGGGGGTATTAATCATTCTACAGCTCCTGCAACCTCAATTCAAGGTTCTGAAAACCAGATCCACCAGACAATTCAGAGCAGCCCTGTAAGTCCTGATACTGGTCAGTTCCAAGACAAGATTCCTCTTATTCAGGAATCTGTGACTGGGAACACTGCCCCAACACATGGATTGATCTTATGAAAATGGTGGAAGGGTGCTGTCAAGAGACAATGATCAGGGAAGTTAAATGGTTGACTCCTCCAAGTAATATATTCAAGCTGAATACTGACGGTAGTGCTTTAAACAACCTCGATTAATATCTCATCATCTAAATATAATGTGGAAAAATGATTGGAATAAGGTCCAATGCGTCCTAACTCATGAATTCTACTATTATTTACACCCTCATATTTACACACACTAGAGTTTTTAAAAATAATATTATCTACTTCGTTACATAACTCTAGTGTACTTTTCTCAACAGGGACAACATCAATAAAAGTATGATCAAGTAATTCGCCCTCCAAGTTTAGCTCCTCTAGTTGGCTTATAAGCATCTTTTCTTCTTCACACATGTTATTACTAAATTGTTGGGTGTTATACGTATCAATCTTTGCATTCAACTTAGCATTTAATTTGTAAACATCTAAGCCAAACCTACTAACCTCACACATGTTATTAATTATTAATTTACGGGAGAGTATCAGGAAGTCTTCCATGTACCCATACAATTTATCTTGTTGAGAAAAACTTAACCCATAAGAATCCTTAATATCACTACATACTTTTTCAGATGTCATCTCAAGAAGAGTAAAAATAATAATAAATAAAAGTAAATTGAAACTAATCCAAAAAAAAATATAAACAGTCGTATGCAATATATTTACCCAACTAAGTATTTATTTGTATTTAGATTATTAGAAATAATTAGGAACGTGTTCCCCATGATTTCATATCATAGCAAAGCAAGAATATTGTACTAGTGATCTATTTCAAGTTAGATATCCCTAAGTGATTGGTCCTCCAAATAGGGAATTTCACCACGCAATTTGGTCTGTCTACGTGTGTCGATTTACTAATCCTTACCTTTGACCCAGATTAATCCAAATAGGGAATTTCATACATAATTGATGTGTAAAAAGACACTTAACCGAAAGCATCTAAATCATGATAATCTTTTCCTAATGAGAATACTTCAA